>CATIWQ010341866.1:0-71925 GCA_949673415.1 Euphorbia schlechtendalii | reverse complement strand
TTAATATTATTTGATATCCACGTAAATCCAATTGCATTAACATAATTAAATGAGCATGTAAACTATTTAAAATAAGGTGAAATGTACAAGTATGGAAGCTGAAACTAAGAATTTGATGTTAATTACATGGACCCGTTTTGGACCTGGATCTGTGGGATCCGTCGGATCCGGATCTGGATCCACAAATTATGAACCCGCCGGATCCGGGTCGGATCCGGGTCCCATATATTAAAACGGATCCGGGCCGGGTCCAAGCCGGACCCGGCCCGTTGCCATCCTTAATTCTAACTGATTAATCTTATAAGTACAATATTATTGTTGACTAATTTTTGACTTCCCTTTGCTTGAAATCATTAATTAACTTTTGGTTACCAATACATGAATATTAAAAAATTTCATATGGGAAAAGTTTAGGTTTAAAATGTTAAAATTAAAAATGAGACAAAAAAGTGGAATAACGAAGTGTAAACAGTAAACAATAACAGGATATGAGATAATTATACGGGAAGATTCGAGCCGAGTTTTAGCCTGTTTGTGTTCACTTGTTTAATTTGTAAAAGAACAAAAGCCAAGCTGAGCTCGTTTGAATTCAAAATTCTATTTGTGTTCGGCTCGTTTAAGTGTTCATTTATTCGCGAGCTGTTCATGAACAACTCATATATTTTGTTCTTGAACTGTCTGTTGATTTATTCGTGAACGAGCTCGTTTATTTTTTGTTCACTAACAAATTTAATAGCATTAGATGTATTCAAAGACTGAAAAAAAAATAAAAAACACAACATTTCAAACTTGTATAATTGTCAATAACGAAGCATTAGAACAAAAGGCATAATATAATTAGGATCATCCCCGAGGTATGCAACGAGTGCGACGCCCAACGAAGTCGAAAGGGGCCCAATTTTTTTAAAAATTTTTTTAGTAATTAAAGATGAAATGATAAAAATAAACATTAGATGATGCTAGGAAAGTTGGTAAGTTACTTGGTAAAGGGCATGAGATGTTACGAGTTCAATTCCTAAAATAAGTTTATTTTTTATCATGTAAAAAAATAACCAAGTAATTTCATGAACATTTTCCGAGCATGTTCGTGAACTTGTTCGTGAGCCTCTAATTGAGTTTGTTCATGAGTTAACGAGTCGATCTCTGATTTGTATATGCTCGGCTTGCTTACTATTCGAGCCCACAATCATGTTCATGAAATGTCCATTTATTAATCGACTTGAATTGAATCAAGCTATTTCCGATTCGAACACCGAACTGTTGATGAACGATTTGATTCATTTAGTAAAAGTTATGAAAGAGAGTGGAAAAGGCACAGCTTAGGTCTTTTTCTAGTTTTTTCCCTCATAAAATCTCCTACCTACCAAACTGGACTTTGGTTCCATTTCAGGTCTTAATAAGCCTACTTCCAATTCCGAAGCCCACTGCTTTTCGTAGTGGTAATGCTATCATCCCGAAATTGTATATATGTCGTCCGACTTTTGTATAAAGGTGATTAATTAAATTTCAGCAAATCAGATCTACGGCTAATAAACATATATAATTAATTAGTTGGACATATATGATCATTAATTGGTTCGGTGTATTGAAATTAAAATTGAATATGTCAACAATTAATTTAACATTTTCAATTAATAAAATACCAAAAAAAGACAAATAAATTATAAAACACAAGTGAATCAAATATTTAAGTATGATTCAGCGTCATATTTCATGTTCTCTATTTTTTGACGTGGTTTTTATTAATTAATTTTAAATTTTAAAATTAAAATTATTTGTTCCGAACAGTAATTATTCTATTATACATAGTATCAATTATATAAATGGTGAGGATTCATACATCGCAAAGATGCAATCTTCAAGATTAAATTTGAATATTAAATTGAGCAGTTAACATAATATTATAGCTTGACACCACATTAAAGTAATTCACAAAAAAAAAAAAATAACTTTTCTCGAATTAATATTCATTATGTTTAGATATGGATAAGAGGTCATATTTTTTATAAAAATAAAGTATCTATTAAAATTGATTGAGAGATAAAATTAAATTTATTTTATTAAAAATAAAATGACCATAACAATATAAAAAAAATAAAAAATTAAGTAAAGGTAAAGTATTTTCGATTTTAGTCATTTCATTCAATTTCAGCAAATTTGTTAGTTCATTTGTTTAGTACGATTCAATTAAATTGAACTTATTACTACATGTTTCTAGATACGATTATTTCTGTCTATCTAAAAGGCAAAATAGACAGCAAATGCAAAGAAAATATAAACATCAAAGTGATACGTGGCAGCTATTCCTTTCGAAATAACATATCCACATCTACACATTTACTTTATTTGGAAAAGACACACATATCCATAAATAGTAAAGAAAACACATACCCAATCTTTATTTAAAAACACACCAAATCTGCGTTTGTCACTTCTCCTCTTTACTTCTCTCCTTTTTCCGGCGACTCAACAGTACACTACCGCCGGCAAAAATGGCAGCTCAGGTTCCTGATATCAACTGTTCCGAAATCGCCGGAGATATTACTCCGTCCTCCATTTCCACTGATCATGTGCTACCAAAACCACAACAAGATCACCACAAACCTCCCGAATTTCTTCCCCTCAAAGAAGACCTAATTCAACTCACAGCGGCGGCGCCGTCGGAGGATGTTGTCGAAATAGTGACAATCAAAGACGTGGAGGAGGATCACGACGACGACGGGGTTACCGGATTTAGTAACAATACGTCGTCGTCGTATTATTCTTCTTCTTCCTCAGCTCGATTTCCCAAACCAATGGAGTGTTTACATGAATCAGGGCCACCGCCGTTTCTAAAGAAGACATTCGAGATGGTGGATGATCCAGAGACGAATCCAACTGTTTCGTGGAGCAAAAATGGCGATAGTTTTACAATTTGGGATATTTGTGATTTCTCCAAGCATTTGCTTCCTAAATTCTTCAAGCACTCCAATTTCTGCAGCTTCATTCGCCAATTAAATACTTATGTGAGTTTTTCTTATCAATCTCTCTTCTATATCAACCTGAATTTGTCCGCTCACAATGTGTTCGACAAAATGCCTCAATGAGGTTTGTTTATTTCAGGGCTTTAGAAAAATCGACCCTGATAAATGGGAGTTCGCAAACGAGGAATTTCGCGGCGGGAAGAAGCATTTGCTCAAGAACATCAAGAGAAGACGCAGGCAAAACAAACAGCAACAACAAGGAACATCAAATGGAAGTTACAGTTACGGCATAGATTCAGAAAAACTCGCGTTGGAATCCCAGATCGAAACTTTAAAAACCGATCAAGATCAACTGAGACTCGAAATCCACCAACTCAGACTTCGCCAGGAAGAATCCGACATTCGAATCAGCACTTTCGAACACCGAATCCAGTCAGCACAAACCAAGCAGTTACAAATTTGCCTCTTCCTCGCCAAAGCAGGCAGAAACCGCAGCTTTCTTCGAAATATAGTGTTGAAAATGAAGCAGCAGAGGAAAGAACTTGAGTTTTTCAAGAAAAGAAAACTGCTTCAAACCCAATCACCTGAAATTTCAACTGATCAAAACGCTGCCGTTGTTGTTGACTGTAGAAATGAAGCTCAGCAACAACTGGCAACGATGCAAACTCAACTTACTGAAGTTTTAGGAGAAGACACAGAAGGGGGAAAAACAATACCGAAACTATTTGAAACTCCTTTGATGTGTGATGATAAGGATCAGGATTCTGTTTATCAGGTAATGTCGGAGAATCTGTTAGAGGATGATGGGGTAGTTCCTTCTGTTGAGGAAGAGTTTGATGTGAATGACTCGAATTTTTACCTTGAATTGGAGGATTTGATTAAGCCAACGAATTGTGGTGGCATTGCAACTGAGCTTGCTGGGTGTGTTTAATAATGTGTAATTTACAGCCAAAGTGTTTTCAAATTAGCATCTTGTTATGCTGGGATTGAAGGTACCACCAAACTTTCAGACATTGTTTTTCTGTTCTCGGAAAATTTATAGTAGAGATGATTGGAGAATTCTTTACTCTTCCATCTTTACCTGGGGTTTGATATTTGTTCATTGTTGTTCTTCGGGCAAGGATTTTATAAAATTCATTTTGAATTTTAAAGCGAATTTGGGTAAATCATGGGTTTGTATATTATTTTGGATGATTAAAATTTGTATATTGTGTTGCTGATGACATGGAACCGGTATCGCGTAAATTTTCGAATGGATTTTCGGCGGAGGACACTCTTTTGATAAGATAGGGTTAGTCGAGAAATTAATTAGGGCGCTATACAAATGGTGTGGCTCATAGAAAACATCATTTTTTAAATGTTGTAACTATAAGTAGTGTGATAACATGTAAATTATCAAAAATGAAGGGATATTGTTTAAATTTTTTATCTGATATTGTGCTTTTGTAAACGAAATAACACTATTGGATAATACAGGAAATCATTATAAAGACGCAATTTATTGATTGGGGATTATGTAATAAAAAAACTGGTTTGAAAGAGTAGTTAAAAAATGAAGGACATTAGTTGGAAATGGTGTTTTATCGTAAAGAAAGAGTTTCGAACTTCTATTATTAAAAATATAGTCCGTGAACATTTTATGGTGGATATATTGAATTACAGTTTTCAAAACAGAGGCTATTCTATGCATACTTCTAGTATATATAGTATTAAGAAGTGAGCATACAACCCCACCTTTTTTTCTGAATAAATAGTAGTATGTCATTTGTAGTTAGATATGTAAACATCACAAAATTATGTAATTGAACATTTAGTACATATTAACTTATGCAAAAGGGTTCATTTTTCGGTAACAGTGGTAAAATGCTTCTTGTCATACAAAGTAGTGATTTTTACCTACCAGATTCAATGAGTTTTCATCTTCTTATAACTAATTTAAGCTTTTTGGTTTCTCATATTCTTTTTACTAAATTACGAAACATTCCTTTTACTAATTCTCAACTTTTTAGTTGCATAGAAATGTTATAATTCTTTCATTATTAGTGAAATGAATACGTGTTTACACATATTCAAAATTTAAATTTGTATCTATTCATATTTAGACTCCAAGATAGAAAAAAGTCTGAATTATCAAAACATAAATAAAATGTGAAGCAATACTTAATTATATGAAGATGAAATTCTATATAGTGATTTCTATTAAAGATAAAAAGTCTATTCATATTATAAAACTTCAAATAAATTTCAGAGAGATTTATATGTCAAAATTGGTGATAAACTCATACCATTACATGAAATTATTTTATGTGCAAAGGGATATCCAATATGAAATTTGATTCATACACCAATAAGGTCAAATCTCTAGATATTGGGATGAGGATTTTTCCTCTATCCGATTACAAATTTCAAATATAGTAGAAGGGTGAAACTTAATTTGTTTGGATTTAAATGATAATAAGTATGGTGGGTGGATGCTTCCAAAACATATAACAAGGAATAAAGTAAGATTAATGAACCAAAAACCAAGTGTAGGCTTTAAAGTGAAGCCACGTGTAGTAGGAGAGTTGGAGTAGTGTTGTATTGTGTGGTGGGGGCATTCTAGCAAGTTCAAGATATGACAGGGCAGGGCAGGGCAGGGCAGGGCATGGGTCAAAAGTTAGATAAGATGTTGATGCCTACTCACAAAAGGGCAAACAAAAAAAGAGATGAGAAGTTTATAGAAGCTCCTCTACCGGTCATGTCATCAACTAGACATTTTTTTTACTGAATGTCTTAATTAAATAAAAGTCAAATTTCAAAAAAAAAAAATATGACGTGGTTTTAAGGATTTCAATAATTTTATTTTAAAAAGGGTATGTGATAAAAAAAAGAATTCTTAGAAGGGGTTATTATTATTTAAACATTTATACAGATTTAGTAATTTTAGTGTTTTTTTATTTTTTAAAATTTATCATCATAATTTAACTAAATAATATTTGATCTATTAAAAAAACAACAAAGTTTATCAATAATGTGTATTGTATTTTTTAGTAACCATCTCATAAAATTTTGATAAAAACGAATAAGATTATCCATTTTCATGTATAATTCAATATTGAGAATCTTCTATTTACAAATTTTTTGAAATCATGAACTCCCTTTTATAAAAAAAAACCTCAAACCTCGTTTTGCAAATGAGTGAAACCACAAAGTAATATTTTCAAATTTGTCCTTATACCTAAATTAGACTTATTTGAATATCTGTTTCTTATATGTTAGAGTCGGACAAATGTATTTGTATGTAGTTTGATCCGACTTAATTTGTAAACACGTAAAAACATAAAGATTTGAATTCAGATCTCGAAAATAAAGTCTGGTCATGTTCGCCTGAACAATAATGTATAGTTATATATAAATTTATTATGTAAAACTAGCAGTTTAGTAATGCATTCTCTTGTGTGAAATTAAGATCATATTAAAATTACACCTTTTCTTGTTTTATAATTTATGTAACAGTATTACTAATGTATGATATGATAATTTAATTTTGTTTTTTTGTTTAAAAGTAAGCAATTGTTTTATACATTATTAATCCATGTAAACTCATTTTAATTGTTTTTTTAAATTAAATTGTTACTTCAAAAAATATAGAATCAATATTTTTATGAGAAAAGCCGTTGAACATGCCTTTATCAATGACAAAATTCAATTTACATGAAAAAATTTTTGGTCGGACCATTTATATGTTTCTTTTATGTTATACATACAATTTTTGATACATGACGAGTAAATAAAAGATCAAAACCAACAGTGAGAGAACTTAAATGAAGGAAAATATTTGAAAACAAATGCTATGAGAAATATGATAATGTGTTATGTATGCCGCGGAATGCTTGTGTTACATGTTACGTCTTTAGTCTTCTAAGTATGCTTCAAATGATGACAAATTCAATAAGCTATCACTTGCGATGTGTTTATAGCTACATTTATTAGTTAGTTGTCAGGGGCGGCGGGAGAGGGGGGCGGAGTGGGGTTGAAGCCCTACCCCGGTTGCCGGAGTGCTTGCTCGGTTTAAGGTTTCCCCTCTTTGGCTTTCCTGTACAATTTAAATGGTAGAGGGAAAAAAAGAAGATATGAAATGAATAAAAAATAAAATGTTTCAGGTTTTTCATAAATTGGACCCACTAAAATACTTAATTACACGGAAACTTCATCTTGATACTAACCTAAATCAATGGTCGTGATTCTTTCTTTCTTTAACTACTATTTTATTCTATTAGTAGTTTTTTTTTTTTTGCAAGTATCCATTATTAACCTAGTTTTATTATCTAAATTAAGGGTGTGTAAAATCTAACGTCTAAATATTATCATACAACCTTACACATGATATAATAATTTACTTTCAATAATATCAATATATCTTTCATTTAAAAATTATATTTTTTTGAAAATAATTAAAGCCTAAAGGAAAATGAAACTATTTAGAAAGGTATAAAAAAATTTACTCAGTCCAACAAAATTTAGGAAGCGTTGAATAAAATTTTTTACACAATTTTTATTTTTTAATCTAAGTATCTTCTTTTTTAGATATAAATAAATTATTTGATATTTTCTAAACAAATTGCATGTCGGGATATACAGTCGACGATCGGAGAGCCCCATCCCCCTCGAGATCTTGGCTCCGCCACTGATAGTTGTTGTTAGGCGTAATGTATTCATCAATCATGAATTTGTCTAAAATAATCACTTATCATCTTAAATTTTCACATGTCTCAGATATTTCTTGAATTTGTTTAAAAAGACCAATTTGCCCCCCTTTCATTGCTACATGTTAATTTTTTGTTAGTTTAATTTTTCAAAGATGTCATTAATTTGATTTGTCACTCTTCAACCAGAAAGTGACACTTGACATTGGGGGGCAAGCTGGTGCATTTTTTTCAACTTCACGAGATATCTGGAACTTTTAAAAATTCAGGATGACAACTGATTTTTTTTTAACAAGTTCAGAGGATGGTTTAGATAAAAAAAATTATCTATAATAATAAAAATTATTAGTTTTTGTATCAAACTAAAAATTATCAGTTACAATTACAACAAACAACAAAATCAACAACAAATTAAGAGTTATTGGAAAGTGGAATGTAATATCTTGACAAATGCAACTTTGATATGTTTGATATGGCGATTTTTTAAGTGTAAGTAGCTAGTTAAGGATACATGTCACGGAGACAACTAAGATAAAATTTACTGTAGTAAATTTAGTGTTCAAATAAACAAAGGTATTTGATATGTTGTTTTTCTAACTTATTGTTTGTAAGAATGTTTTTAATTTATAAGCAGTTTAATATTAAAGAGTTAGAACTCCTTTTGAAATCTATCTTATAAGCAACTTATGAGTAGTTAAAAGGTAAAATAATTTATAAGAGTTTATTAGTTGTAGAAACTATGAAATGTTTAGAAAGGATACGTAGAGAATATAAAGTTTTTTTTATATAAATTTCAATTAAAATATATCTCCTTTTTTTTATCAAACTTTAAGTGAATAGTACAAGTTATTGTAAAATAAGTTACACAAAAACTAGTAAATTTTAACTTGACATTTGTAAATTAAAACTCAAAAAGTATTTATGAGCTATTTATTAAAAGCAGCATATATGCCAGAGTTCGTTCGGTTAATAAGATTTTAAAAGGAAGATAAATTTATTACTGTCAACCAACTGTGCAAATTGTATGATTACATATAAACAAACATGTTACTTAATTACAATATCCACCAAACATATATAAACACGAGTTTTTATTTATTATTTGATTTGTAGAATGGAAAAATAATACATAATATATTACGCTATTTTATTTCATTCTACAAACCAAATGATACGGTTTTTACGTACAACACTATTACAAGCCGATGACTAATCAACTTAACCGAGCCTTGCCACTCCTTTTAACAACCTTTCTATTAGATCTGATTACCATTGATTTAGACGAGGAAGAAGATGAAATAGTTGACTTTTCGAACTCTTGTTTATCTTGGTCGAATGCTTTGTATAAAACTTCCTGAAGTTCCATGTACCTTTGTTTCTTTCGTTGTCGTTCTTCGTGTGTGTCGTTGCCTAAATACGCGAGCTGAGATAAGTCTTCCGCATCCATTATCCGGTTTAGCACCTCCGAACATCTCGGGAAAAACCGTTTTCCAAGTTCAACTGTCAACATAATATTTATTCTTATTTCAGTGAAAATTTATCGGTATGCAGTACTTATAAAAACGGAACTGAACTAAATTGACTGGTGAATAAGTTGAAAAAAACATAACCGTACTTATAATTATAAATACCATTTGCAAATGAATCAAAATATGCGTATACGCATCGATTCACGAGAAAATATAAATTCATCAAGAGAAGAATTACCGGTTTTGGAGAGTGCACTCATCCTACTAATATGCTCTTCTTGAAGTCTAAAAAACGCATCGTTCAAGTCAGCAGTCGTTGTCCTCTGTGTGTCACGAATCGCGTTCTTATGCTTGACGCCAGATAACGAAAACTCGGAAGTGCCATCCACCCGAGCAATATCCATAACAACTTTCGCTTCCACGGGAAACAAAACTTTCGCCAATGCCACTGCTAACAACAAAACAATCGATACCAAGTATAGTTTCGATCTTTTCGTAACCAAAGCACAAGCAAGAACGATTTCTCGAAATTACCTCTATTTTCAAGGTATAACAACTTCATTCGTAGATCATCGCCAGCTGTAGAGAGAGAAAGAGAGGTCTCCCCGATCAACGGCTCTCGTCTCTCGGCTTGCTCCAGTATCTCTATGCATAACCGTTCCTTTGGAGAAGCTTTCCCTTCCTCGGTGGACCGATAATAATCGGCCGCTCTAGTCAACCTTTTCGAGATTTGCAGCGCTTTTCTGCCATCCAAACTAAGATCGGACGGTTTTGACCCCTTGGTCAAGAGAAAGACTATGATTTTAGGCTCTTTTCGCATCGCCGCCAAATGTAACACCGTGTAGCCCCTTGGATTTCTCCGATGAATATCGGCGATCCCGAGATCGAGAAGTTCGGAAGTAGTCTTCGCGTCGCAGTAAGAAACCGCGTAATGGAGGGCATTTGCGTCGTCTAAATTTGTGTTCGCCTCTTTTAGTAACATTCTAACCAACTCTACATCATCCGAGTCTAATGCTCGATGTATCCTTTTTACGTGTTTATCAGGATAGACTGAACTTTCTGGCGTGGTTAAACCGAGTTTTAACCGCGAATCTGATATTTGTTTTACGATGTGTTGAGGTAAGGCCTTGTTGAGAGTCACGATGTCGAGATTGGATTTTACGACAATTTCTATGCATTTTGTGAGCAATCTCTCGCAATCTTTGTCACAAATGTTTGCAACAGACAGAACTACCAATATGTCATCGATCGCAACCTTGTCAAGTATGTCTAAAAGACGCCTCTACGATTGAAACGAAAGATTTCAGGAATAAGCACAACAGAATAACAAAATATCGAAACGAGGAATTGACTTTCATTTATAACATGAATATCACACGAAAAATCCCGAGTTGACACTCCTAAATTCGAAATTCCAGCTTCGGTCAAAATTCAAAAAATTTAGTTTGTTTCTACCATATGAATAACACAACAAAACCAAAACTTGCATACGAAAAAACCCGAAAGGTCTCTAGATGTTTACCTGATAAAGAGTGACCAATTCGGGCACCCGAAATGTGAAAGAAGCATACAAAACCTCAACCAAGAAGTCAACAACTGGTCTGCAACCAACATGGGAACAATCTTCATCTACACAAACACAAACTCCTTCTGGCAAAGGCTTTGCCTTTCCACTATACAAATATCCCAAAACTGCTACAATTGAATCAAACCCAATTTCATGTTCCTTGGCCAAATCCTGTAGTTCAAATTTCCCATCTTTCTCTTTAGCTGAAGAACCCGAAAAAAGCGCCTTGAAGAAAGGGCTTCTGGCTGAAAGAATGCACCTGTGGACAGGTATTTCCCTTTTGGGATCCGAGATTATGATTTTAGCATCTGGGAAATTGTCGAAATTGGAATCGAAGATTGATTCTATGCTTTTTGATAGCTGCTCTAGAGCTGAGATTTCTGGGTTTGGGGGCTTTGGATCAAAGAGGGTTTCTGTGCAGCTTCCGTTACTGAATTCGTTTGAATCAGAGAAAGCAATCATGTTTTCCATTGAAATTTGGTCAAGGGTTTATTGCAGGGTTTTAGAGGGGGGAGAATTTGGTCAAAAAAGAAGAAAAATGAACGAAAAGAAAAATGTAGAGATGGATTTGGATACCCTTTTGAATGAATTAGAAAACAACAACCTTAATTTTGCATTAAAGACATGGAGTCTGGGTGTCGTCCGTACATCACTATCCTTCCATGTGCTTTTCTTTTTCACTTTAGTTAATCAGCTTGTTTGGCTTTAATAGTGGAGGATCTTTGTGCACAAACATTTGACAAAACACTAGATGCATTTGTCTTTGTATGTCTGCTCAAATAGAGATTTGATCCTACGGCTTGGGATTGTTGTCAAGGTGAAAAAGACTCAATTTTATTTTATCTATGCTTTGTTAATTCACTGGATGGAAATTTTATTGGGGCATTTTAGAAATTGATTATGACACTATTGTATGAGATGGGAGCCAATGAAATATAATAAATTCCGAATTTTAATAAATGAGTTCAGTTTGTTTAATATTGCAATTTGGTTTTAGAAGGGTTGACGGAGGAAAATGATAGGTTTGTCGTGTAATAAAACTACTCAAGTTTTGCTTAACCAATGAATGTTGTTAAATAAAAAAAAAACAAATTATCACATGCTAGGCTCCACCTAGGTGATGAGAACTCTAAAACTCCGCTTCGATTTTAAGTAGTCGGGTAATTCTAGGCGGTTGATCGATTTATACGGGTTAAATCGGGTTCTGTGTATTAAATATTAACACATAGGCGAGATTTTTCAAAATAATGTTAAATTTTAATTGTTTTAAATATTTTAATGTGTTAATACATATTAATAAATTGTAAAATATTTGATAGTGATGCATTTAATACTTAGTGATATAGCTGGACTATGCATTTGTTTAGCTAAATATCAAGTGGGAATTAAAGTCAACAAGAAGCCAACTCATCTCCACGGTGACAAACCAGAATACATTTATGAGAGAATAATTAAGATAATATATAGAAATAATAAATACTCAGTCGTTGGATTGGGAAAGGTACTTAATATGAGAGAGTATTTAATTAAAATGATATAATATATAATTAAGACATAATAAACACTCAACCGTTGGATTAGGAAAGGTACTCAATATCCGGTATCATATATAAATTCCCATAAAATTAATCTTGTAAGTTATATCTAATCTTTCCTGCAAATTTCTATATGAATTTCAATGAAAGTCCATCCTATTCATTTGGAGCTGGGAATTTAATATGATTTTAAATTCCGGAATTCTTTTCAATCAAAGCCTCATGATTTTTTAAAAAGTTGTAACATACTCAATTCATCTGGTATTTATTCATGCAGGACTAGACTAGATTTAGAACATTTGTCAATAAAAACCTCGTTATCTCATTGGTGACGCACTAAATTCGCTGCAAACACATAACGCGCTTATAGAACTAAACTCAATTTGGTCACTACTCAAACATAAAATAACCTAGTAAAACTAAGCATTCAACAATATTCTATTTGTAAAAATCATATTCATATTTTGCCAACTCTCCAATTCCCAACCCAAAAGGTAATCCATTTGCCATAACATTGACATAAACAACAAATTCAAACCAGCAGTATTTTTGAATATTGCATTCAAGTCTTCCAATCACAACCTATTAATTCTTAGCTGATCATATGAAGTCAAGCAAGCATCAACATTACTATGAACATAGGTTTAGTAATTTAATTAGTCTTACTACTCTTAGCAGGAGCGCAAACTTTTTCCAATCCTCTTCCAATGGAAGCCCCAATTTCAGGCGAACACACTTTTTCCAATCCTCTTCCAATTTTAGCCCTAAATCCTCCTTCCATCACCGGCGGCGGCGGCGGCGGCGCTGAATAGACACCGTCGCTGGCTTCCTTTTTCCGATGGATCGTTCCGATAAGAGCTTCAACTTCTTCTTTAGCTCGCTGGAAGATACTCGGCCCTCTGATTTCATCGATCGGTGTGCTCTCGTCAATGTCATCTCTCCGTCCATGAGTTTCTCTCTGGTGATGATTCCGATGGCCGATCGCTTCTCCATCCTCGCTGAAATCGCAATCACAGAAAAAAAATGTCAAATCAATATTATTCGAGGGAGATCTGGAGCTGAGATTTGAAATGTATACGAACGTTTTGTGATTCGATTTTGGATGATCCTTCTCAGGGTGAAGAATTTGAATCAGCGCCTCGATCTCCTCTTTTGCTCGATCGATCACATTAGGGGCTTTTACATTGTCGATTGGAGTGAGTTCATTGATTTCGGTTTTCTTGTGATGCAAATGCAATTTATCGCTGTGGATTACCTCCCGAATCTCCTCCTTCGCCCTCTCAATTAAATTCGGCGATTTCACATTTTCATCTGGCGCCATTTTCAACAAGAATGAACAAGGTTATAAAATCGAAGAAACCGGTAATTAGCAATTAAATTCAGCATGAAACTGAGTAGATAATGGAAAACGATAATACCTGAGAGAATTTTCGATCCGGACATTGAATTTTGGGGAGAAAAATGATGAGATTTTGATGATTGGGATTTGTGAGATATGAACTGCTACGAAGAAAAATTAAGTTGGCCCGCGTTTGGTGTACAAAAAAAGTTAAAATCATTTGTGGCCTTTTATTAGGAGGGATTAGTTACAGGCCAGATCTAGTTACGAAAAAAATCTACTGTAAGCATTTTTGTGTTTTTTTTAATGTACCATTCATAATTTGATAAGTGTAAATTTTTAAAATTATTTTATTTATTTTAATTTTCTCTTTTTTAATAGTGGGATTCTATTTCCTTTATATCTTACATTTATCAAATTTTGAATAGGATACATTGAAAAGGACAGATGAGATTTTTTGTTTTTCCCAAGTTATGAGCATGCTTGCTTTTAAAAGTGCGTATTGGTTTTCGTTTGCTTTTCTGCCAATTATATGTAACCTTCCACGTAGACCATCAATTATATGTGCTTTTCTCGTACTTTTATATAAAGTCTTAAAGTGAATCTTAATTCTTAATACATCCGCGAGATTTGCACACCTATTTTTTTATTAAGTCTAATCGGAGAATGATAAATTCCGAAATCTTATGTCCCGAATTTAGTTTTAGTGAAATTTTTAAGTATGGAATGCGGAATAGTAATTTTAGTTATGATATTATATTTATTTTAGAAATTCATATTTTAAATTATCATGTTCTAAAACTTAATGGTAATAAATGATACTATATACTTAAAAATCTAAGTAAAAAATATCAATCGATTCATTTCAATTCAATACTTATAAGTAATTTACAAAATAATGAAAATGTTTCAGTTCAGTTCATACACCGGCAAATAAGTTAAAAAATAGCATAGCTTAAATATATATGATTTAGTCACGCCAAATAAAAGTTTTTAGTTTCATTTCTAATTATTACACGTCTATGAAATTAAAGAGTAAATTATTTACGATCCTATGGACTGGGTTTGAAAATGATCTCATTTAGTGGAAAGTTCAACGAAGAGTGATCTAGCAACATATCTATTATTAACTACAACCTTTGACCGGGAACAAACCAATAAACATTTAGACATGTGTTGTCCAAAATGTTATAAACTTACATCCTATTAGCCAGGCCGGTCCTGACAATAAATGAGCCATAGGCAAAATAATATAATAATTAATTAAAATGGTTCTTTAGTAAAAAAAAGTAGTAATAAAAAATAAATTTTTTTGTAGAATCTAGAATTTGAACTCAAGATTTTTTACATCATTAACAAGCAACTTACCAATTCATCTAACATCAACTAATGTTTATCTTTATTTTTTAAATATTAACTATTAAAAATTTAAACATAAAAAATATTTTTAGACCATTTCCAACTAGGGATCCTGGATCGGCACACCCCTTACACCCTGCGCAATGCCGCCCTCTATTAGCATAGCACGCGTTAAAAATGTGTATAGTATTTTTCTTTCCACATCAAAATGCATGGTCCTTTGTACATTTTCTTCATTAATGACCAACGAGAGAATATTTTATGCATGTTGATGAAATTCAAAATATTAAAATCTATGTCTCTTCTGTCAAAAATGTATTTAGTGTTCTTTTGAGTTTTAATACGTTAAACGATATGTTTGGTTTTTTATGATTCCATTGAATCATACCAAGTACAAAATTGATTTAAAATAGACTTAGTACAAACTTAGCCCCCTTAAAATTGGCAACTTTTACTAAAATCGACCCCAACTTTAAAAGTTTTTATCAGCCCCTTAAGTTTGGTAAAAGCACATTCATTAACCCTCCAGTGCCACGTGTCACATGCTAATTGTAGAGAGAAAAATAAAAACTCAATCAAACCATTCACTTGATGTCATGTGAAATTGAGGGAGCTGACGAGTGCATAGTTTAGAAATTAGCAGAAGCTATTCAAAGTTGACGGTAATGACTTGTGAAAGTTGGCAAGTTTTGAAGTCTGATTATGTATTAAACATTTTTAATATATATTTGATCAAATGTGTCATTGACTCCCTCACATTTGCAACTTTCACCTCTACCCCCTTATCTTTGGAAATGACCTTGTACCTCTCATGTCTTTTAAAATAGGACCTTGTAACTACCTCAATTTTCAAAAAGGGTACCACTTTGCTCCCTGAATGTCATGTGTCGGTTTTTGATTAGAGAGAAAAAGTGAGGGACAATAACATCTTTGAAAACTCATACCAATTAAAAGCTAACATATGACGTTCAGAGAACTACAATGTCCTAATTTAAAAGATGAGAGAGTTACGAGATCCTTTTCAAAGATCAAGGGAGTAATAGGTGAAAATGACAAAAATGGAGGAGCAATGATGCATTTAACCTATATATTTTGTCAAATATATCTATAAAGTTGAATGTACTATAAATTTGAACTCATCAATGTAAATGCTAAAGATTGAAGATCTTTATTCTTTCCTCGTGTAGAAGGAACTTCTATCCCGCTTGTTTATCATTTGGGTGTAAATTTTCAACTAAACTTGTTAACCGACCAGGCACATGTAATCATTTTTCACTAACAAAGTCAGACTTTTTTTTTACAAGCTCTCGTATCTAACTTAGTCAATAATAATTTTAACTATTATATATTTATATACCGTATTTAATAATTTTGCTGTTTTCATGTATTTTAACATTTTGAACTCTTGAACTTAGAATACAACATTTTTTAGTATGTGCTAAAGAATTCAAGCAAATAATGTACATTGTGCGCAAATTTTGTTTAATCCACCTAAAATTTTTAAAGAATAAATTAGTTAAGGAGTTGAGTTTGAAAATGCTCTCATAAACTCGGATCGACCCTGAATTTCTAACATATGAATCAGGTTGAGCTTTGAATTGACTTTTTCAATAAAAAAAGCAACCCAAATCCGTCCTGCTCGACTTTTCACATCAATTTTTATAGTATATGTAAACAACAAACTCAAAAGAATTATAAACAAGAACATTATAGGCATGTAGAGCTACAAAAAGCGATCATTCAAACCTTTTTTTTTCCTTGCGCTGCAAAGAATAGAATAGGAATTCCAAATACCATTTCTGGTGTGATCGGAGTTGATCTAGTTCCGGTAGTCTCCTTTTTCATTTTAGCTGACAATGTAGCAAATTTTGAAATCAGCTCTGCAACCAATGACAAATTTGCTAGACTCTCTAATTTTTAGCCTCAAATTGCATATTTGACTAGAAGTGTTTATTGGTCAATTAAAATTGAATAAGTAAAAAAATTCAGATCAAACAGAAAAAGTAGTGATCGAACTGAATCAAATTATTACGGTTTGATTGGTTTAATTCAATTATTTTGGTTTCGTATTTGAATATATTTTTATAGCTCACTATTGTTATTAAACAATTACAACTAATTAATTGATACACCTCTCAAACATATATGTAAGATAACGAGCTCCATATTTACCTCTTCAAAAATCTATATTATTAAAAAAATGAAAAAAACAATTACAACTATCCATTTTCACTATATACATGCATTAAATGAAGAAAAATTGTGATTTTTACCCTATATGAAGTTTCACTTTAATGAAATACTCATTTTGAAACCTTTTTATTTAATTACCCCTTTTTAATATTTCTTTTAATAAAATACCCCTTTATTAAATTGTTGATACTCTTTTAAAGTGTTTTAATTACAATCTTTTCTTCCTTTTTAATTAATGTTTATTATGGCAATTTTTTATTCTGTAAGATTCTCTCTTATCAGCAAAGATTGTAAGATTTTTAATTAACGTTTATTATAGCAGTTTTTTAATTAACGTTTATTATGACATTTTTTTAATTACAACCGTTTCTTCCTTTTTATTAACGTTTATCATGGCAGTTTTTTATTTTGTAAGATTCTCCCTTATATGGCAGTTTTTTTAATTAACGTTTATTATGACTGTTTTTTATTTACAATCATTTCTTCCTTTTTATTAACGTTTATTATGTCAGTTTTTTATTTTGTAAAATTTTCCCTTATATGACAGTTTTTAATTAACGTTTATTATGATAATTTTTTAATAACAACCATTTCTTCCTTTTTATTAACGTTTATTATGGCAGTTTTTTATTTTGTAAGATTCTCCCTTATCAGCAAAGATTGTTTTTCCTCAATTGAATTCACGTTAATCAGTACTTTCTTTCTTGTTAATCATGGTTCTCTGATTCTTCTTTTTTTACGTTAAATTGTTTCTAAATGAACTATACACATTATAAAATCACAACCATACAATAGTAGCCAAATTCATACACATTACAAACTGAACTATACATATTATACAATTACAAACATACAATAGTAGTCAAATCCATACATATCAAAATGAACTATACTCATTATGCAATTACAACCATACAACAGTAGTCAAACTCATACACATCAAAATGAACTATACACATTATACGTGTATAAACATACAACAGTAATCAAACCTACACAGCCATACACAATTTACATTTGAATGTTGTGTCCGAGTAGTGTTTTTTACAGAATATCTGGTCCTCATCTTCTTCTTATTCAAATCTGTTATAAATGATAAAAAATGTAAGCTTCAAATGCATGCAATACAATCTATACAAATTGACGATAAATCCATACAATTAATGATTATAAAACTATACAAATACATATGCATATACAATTACAACCATACAACAGTAGTCCAACTTATACACATTATCAAAATAAACTATACACATTATACAAACACAATCATACACCAGTAGCCAAACCCATACACATTTTCAAAAACCATTTTCATAAACCCTAGATTTAAATTCTGATTAAACATCTTAATCGAACCCCAACCATTTAAACCAATCACTTTCTAAAAAACCATATTTAGAATCAAAATCATAGTTCGAATCTCGATTTTTACCACAATCAATGGGAATCCCAACCATATAAACCATACACTTTCCAAAAAAATGCCATTTGATGAGATTTAGTACCTAAAAACCCTAAATAGTATAATCTGACAATAGGAATCCAATGACTGAGTTTCAAACCCATGTACACCATACAATTTCGAAATAATCTCAAAATAGAAAACTTACTTCGTAGAAGAAATCTCCGATTGGTTTCTAATCTTCCGCCATCTTTTATGTTATTGCTGCAGTTCCTTTTTTCCGATTTTGAGATTAGGGTGATGACTTTGATGGAGAATCGAGTTCAAGAAGGGTGGAACCGATTACAAGTTTTCCTATTTTGCAGCTTGTCCGTCATTTGCAGATTTCTTGTTGCAGATTAGTGGAATTGAGTTCAAGATTCCTTGTTCTTAGGTAAATGATGATGGAGAAACGGGGTTGAAGAAGGTTGGAATCGTTTAGAATTATTCCTATTTTGCAGCTTGTTGTATTCTATATGAAATGTGCCGCAAATCATGGGTTAATTAATTAGTGGAGATACGGTAGTTAGTTAAAGGGAGACATATAAATATGAAAAGGGGGTATTTTGTTAATTAATTTATTCAATTGGGGTATTTTATTAACTGCATGGGTGCAAGCATGAAACTGATATCTCATATGGAGTATTTATATAAAAAGCATTTTAATGAAACTCAACCCATCTGGATCAAGAATGAACTGAACAGATCGATATGTCTGTTTGATTTTTAAACTGCAACACTCTATATTAGGCATTTTTGGGGATAATGGGCCAGCTTATATTCAAGCCCAACTTCAAGAAATTCAATAGGAAAACGATTTGTTTAAAGTTACACGGTCAGTCTAAGGCTAAATGCATTCATTGCTCCTACCATGTCCCAAAAAATTTATTGTACCTCCGTTAAAGTGATCTATTAGTTTTTCCAACTTAAAAAAATGCATCATTTTATCCATGAATGTCACATATCAGCTTTCGTTGGTATCACTTTTTGAATATGTCATTTGTACTGATTTTCTCTCTCCAATCAAAAGCCGAAACGTGACTTTCAAGGAGCGAAATGATACATTCTTTTTTAAAGTTGGGGGAGCTACAAGGTCCTTTTTCAAAAGATGATGTAACTACGGGATTCTTTCCAAAGATTAGGAGGACAATAAGTAGAAATGGTAAAAGTGGGGGAACCAATGATACATTTGATCATAGTTTAATAATCTTTTCCATATTCAATAACTTTGAATACAATTTTGATTCTGAGAACTTCATGGGAAATGTGTATCAAATAGGCCTAAGTATCAAGAGGTGTCTTAAGTTGTCCCAAAAAATCTGTTGCCCCCTTAACCTTTCAAAGTGAACTCGTAGCTACCTCAACTTTCAAAAGATGTACCACTTTACTCCCTGAACGTCACGTGTTAACTTTTAATTGGTTTGACTTTACAGATATATCATTTTTTTAATTTTATCTCTTCCCAATTAGAAGCTGACACATGTCGTTTTTGAACAAAGTGATGCAATTTTTAAAAATTAAGGTAGTTACATGACCGCTTTGAAAATTCAGAGGATATCAAATTTTTTAGCACAATTTAAGACATCTCCTAATGCATTTAACTTATTAATTTTGAGCTCTTTAAAACGGCGGGGAGTTAAAATCAACTGGTATGTTCTCTAGATATTCAACCTTAGTACTATCCGGACTTCAATGATGAACTTAAACTATTTGTCTCTCTTAACTAATTGTTACTAACATATTTTGAAAATTCAATTGAAGCATTTCAGAATTCAGAGTTTCAGAGACTTCAAATATAACATAATTTGTATCCTATTTAATTGTTTTGAATTTATATTGTTTACAAAATCTACTTAGGTGGTTGGCTTTCTTTGGGCATAACTTATAAAAAACTAATTCTTAAAAGGAAAAAATCATTCACAAAAAAGGTGAAAAATATATGAAAGATCAATTACAGCAAAGACAAAGATTAAAGAGCGGAAAATTCAGGAAATTATATAAGAGATTAGCATGGAAAAAACTTTTAATATACATAGTAATATGTAAATTAAAGTATTAAAAACTATAACATTCCACCCTATCAATATACATAACAAAATATGTATCAAATAATTTGGGCCTCATACATCAAGATCTTCATGAATATGTTCTTAACTTAACGTGTTTTTCTGAAAGTTCAAGGAAATCTTGATCTATTCAACCAATAATTTATGTTAGTCTTGTTAGATGACCCAATCCTCTATACACTGGTCTTGAAAAGTCATTGAAAATATTCACAAAACTTTTTATTAAATTATATTGAATTGGAAAATTGGATAGCGATTTTTAAATAACTCATTTCAAATAAGGAAAATAAAGAAAGAAAAAGAATTGTTTGTTATAAGACAAAATGGACTTTCCTAGAAAGAAATCCTTTTAATGGCACTAATGTTATTTGTATTAGTGCTATGTTTTGTTGCAATTGTATAACAGCAATAGTGGGCTATATGTATTGAATTTGTCAACCCAATACTCTTATTTTTCCTTATCATTGTGCATTGTTTGTCCATTCATACCGATCAAGATATTTTGTCAAAATTCAGGATTTTCAAGATTTGTGTTCGAAAAAATTTCATAGTCGTTTATTTTGAGAAATTTGATATTGTTTTAAGTTTGTTGCAATTTCGATCAATTGGTAATATCTAGTTGAAAAAACCTTTAGAAATTGTGTTGCAAGAATTAGTATAAAACCTATGAAAGCTATCAATATTAGCCATTGATTACTATTGCTTTTGGGAAAGAGTTTTGTTTAATTAAGATGTTGACTAAAAAAATACTTATATTGTCTATAGTTTGACCAATGTGAATGGTAGTTGGCATTCATATGCCTCATTCAATTTATTTCTTGTACATCTGCCTCATTATGTCCAAATAAAATTGGTGCATCTTGACATTCCATTCTTTAGCTCTCTTTTACTTCTTCCGGTTCCAAATATTTATCATTTTAAGCTTTTTACTTTAGTTTTTAATATTTTTCATTTTAAAATATGAATGTAATTTTTAACAAGATTTTCCTAATTTACCGTTACATTAATTATAAAAGAGATTAAGTGTAGATTAATTTTAAGAAGAGAGAGAATTTTATTATTAAGTAAAAGAGATAAAATAATCATTTTATAGTGCATTAAATGTCTTATTAATTTGATGAAAAATCTAAAATATTAAAAACCGGAGGGAGTAATCTTTTACATGAGATTATTTTCTATCACATTTTTTAATTTTTCTCATATTTTTTCTCTTTAAAATAACAACCACATGTTAGATAATGAATAAAGAACAAAGAAGATGATACAACATGGAGACATATTACATTAACATCAATTTTTACATTTGGACCATATGGATTTTAGAGAATACTTTACCATTTAAATTATATCCTATTATTCTTCTCCCTTAATTTTGGAAGAACGTGTAGAAAAAAATATGATTATTATACTATCATTTTTTTTCTATTACAATAAAAGTAATTTTGTATTATATATGTTGAATACTTCAAGTAAGAAGAATCCAATAAAATTTGAATAATTTGATTTTTCTTTGTTTTCAAGGTGGTCCTAAATCGATCCCAACTATGGTTGACACCTTTAAATAATGTCTATATCCAGATCAATCTCCGATTGTCAATTTGCAAGTGCTTCGAAGGACATGATGATTGACCTCAAGATTTAAGGTTGCTCCACTTAAAGATTTAATAATTTGACTTTATTAATAAAAATATGTAAGGATCTTACTGAACATATAAGAAATTAAATGCAAATATTATCTCCATAAATATAAAATGAAAGTATTCCATTTTTTACTTATACATGAAATGAAATCATATTGATGAAAATTATCATTCTCTCTCTCTCGAATTTCTTCTACGATGTAGAAATCCCGTAAATAAATCGCTATTGATCTTAGATGTTGCAAAAATTGTGAATTTTAATTGATATCCAACATACTATGATTTAAATCGACTTTGCATACATTCAATGACATTCTTCAATATCAGTCACGAAAAAATGTATGATTTGAGTAAAAAATTTTACATTTCAATCCCACAATTTAGATGGAAAAAAACAATCACATGTCCCTTGTATCTTTAACAATATCGAATAACAAAATTGTATAAGATGAAAAATATTAACAATAAGATACTTTTTTTAGAAACAATAAGATATTTATTATTATAGGACAATGGAAGAGTAATTAAATAAATAAATAATGAAGTTAAAAGCAAATGGGCAGTAAAATAAGCAATACTTATTATACAAGGACGAAAATGAAACTACGAATAACTCAATGAATAAGCGTGTACTATGTAGTTGACCCACGACCCAACCCAAACACTGTGGTTGACTTTTTATTTAATTAACATTAAAAAACATAACCCAAACCCCACTTCTGTCTCTTCTTTGATATTACTTCTTGCTATTTCTTGTTTTTTCATGGAAACCCGCGCTGTAGACCGTCATTCCTTTGACTGCCATCGCACCTATTCTAACAAACTATAGTTTTCACCAAAAAGTCTACAGTACATTGCACGCACGCCATGTCTTGTAAGTTAATCCATTATTAATTAAAAGAAATATATCTACATATTAATATCTAAAACCACGTCATTTTTCACTTTCCTAATTTTTTTTCCGTAAATACTTTCCTTTTCTCTCTGGTTCATTTTCTTTTTTATTGTTAATTTCTAAATTGGAAATTTTTCGCTTCTTTTTTCTGGTAATTAATGGAGTAAAAAATAGCAATCAACCAATTACGAGAACTCGTTCTACGTTGAATGAAAGGAGGACATAATTTTGGCTGATTGGCTAATGATGTTGTAATGTGCAGAAGAGAGGTCCCAATGAAATTAAACATAATGAATTCTGGAAAATGTAAAAGAGGAGGAACATAGGAAGATACGAAATTGTGCAAGGAAAATTAAGATGGCATTTTCAAATAATCGGTGTATTTCCGTCAGCAGTTTCTTATGGCAATGGTTAGGTCTTTGTCGATCCACAATGCAATTTAGATTATAGAATCTGAGGATAAGAAGTTAATGGGCTTGAAACAAAACAGTATTTTGCAGGGATTTAATTTGGAAATCTTTCAATTATTGTAGATTTCATAATCTGTAAACCTTTAAGAAAGTAGTTAGGTTTGAATTGTTTTTGTTAATTTCAAAAGGGATGTTTTTGTAAGATTGATTTTAATGGGTTCCATAATTCAATCATTAAATTTTAATTGCGATTGAAGATTCGATTGGTGCTAAGAACCAGATATGGAAATATTTAAATTCAAATACATAATGGATCACAATGAGATTGCATTCTATGGACACAACAAAAGCGCAATTGAAGCCCGACAATGATCTGATTGAAAATTTGATGGAGAAAAATGACCATGTTTATTAAGACAGAGAAACGAGAGGGATGGTAAAAGCAAATTAAGAAAAGGATTTCCAGAATGATGTTACTATCATTTATTATATTAATAAATGTTTTTTTTAAGAAGATAACTAAGCAGTACATGATAATAATTAGATAGGAGAACCGTTTGAAGGAAATGAAATTTAAAACAGTAATTAAACAAGCAAATTATAAATAAAATAAATATTTATCCTTTTATTGTGGTACATAGCATCGTACATGCTATGTACTTTAGACTTTTCCTAGTTTTCAATGGATTATTAAACCTACTTAATCATGCTTATATTTAATAGAAATAAAAAATATTATCTTGTCCTGATTGCAATTTAAATTTGGGATATTTAGAAATTGCAAGTTCAGTATTAATAACTAAACTACAATATTGATCACACAGATATGGTTATTATTTATTTGTTGTTGTTGATGATGAATTTATATCTTAAACACCTACCAGTAATCATAATTAAACTTAAAAGAATTGCCGTTTTAAATCGAGAATGATAAAAGCAACCGCGGAGGAAGTTCCCAGGCATGGACTAATTATAATAATTTACCCGCTCGCCCTTTAACTCTAGTCAGTTTGCTAATTGTTATTTCTAATATTATTTATTTTACTGAAACTACATACTCCACTTAATAAAATACGGGCTCTTTCAAAGGAATAAGCTGAAAGACCTATCACCCAAAGTTCATAGCTAAAAAATGTCTAAAATAAATTCTTTATTTAGCTTTCCAGTTTGTAATGTTAAAGAAAAGCAAAATGAAATATAAATAGATATTTTTATCAAACGATGAATGTATAAAAGATTTCACAAACTTTTTTATTTTGGAGAACTGAAAAAAATAAAGTCAAATTCAACCCAAATATCAAATCCGCTGTTTTACATTCCTAGCATTAAAAAAAATCCACTATATAAGAATGTTATGTTTGTACCATTTTGATTAATTTTCTTGCAGAGAATTCCAAAGACAGCTTTGATTTTGAACCATTTTTCTTCATCCTTTCCTGCTTTGAAGGTTCAACTACTCCTTTTGCCTTGTATTTAAAGCACACGTTGGAGTCAGAAGTCATACTCACATCCCATTCAAAATCACCCTTTCTTCATCTCATTTCTCTCTTCTTTTTGGAACCTCCAATTCCTCATTAAAGGTAATATCTACAACTACTATTGATTGTTCAATTTGTTATTTAAGTATATATTTTGTTGTTTTTGCCCCTTCTTTTTGGCAATGTAATGAATTGGGCGTTGCTCTAATACTTTAAAACTTTGATTTTATTCCCCATTTTGACTCAAAATTTTCAACCCAATTGAATTTCATTGACAAAGATTGATTTTTTTTCAAAAACCCAATTCAATTCTAAGCGATTTTTCCCCATTCAGGTTCTGCAAACCGTTAAGGGTTTATCGTTATCTCCCTGCAGAGCTTAATTTTTCATTTTAATACTTCAAACTTTGATTTTTGACTCAAATTTATTCAACCCACTTCGATTTCATAATAAAGATTGAATCTTTTTCAAAATCCCAATCCAATTCTCACATTATTTTCTTTATCAGGTACTGAAATCGTACGGCACATCATAATCCCAAAACAAACCAAAACCCCTCTTAGATCAGGCAGTTTTAACTTTTAAGAAAATTTGAGATTCAGAATTGATGACAAAAACTATCAATTCAATTACACCGATGACCAGAGCAAAGAATTCAATCAACAAAACAAATTGCAACCCCAAAAATGTAACGCTTGCGAGGAATTTGTCGTTCAAAGATCTAGTTGTGGGCAGAAGCAATAACCCAGATAAACCGGCTCTTTCTCTGCCGGCGCCGGAAATCCTGTTTTCGCCGAGACCGGTGAGCGAGCTAGACGCCGCCGCTGTTAAACTTCAGAAGGTTTATAAGAGTTACCGGACGAGAAGGAATCTTGCTGATTGTGCAGTTGTTGTTGAAGAACTCTGGTTAGTATTTCAATTATTTAACTTTCTCGTTTTTTTGAAATTGTTTTTGTTAATCAGGCAATTGTAAAATTCAGGTGGAAAGCGTTGGATTCCGCAGCATTAAAGAGGAGTTCAGTGTCTTTTTTTAAGGTTGATAAAGCAGAAACAGCTCTTTCAAAATGGGCAAGAGCAAGAACAAGAGCTGCTAAGGTTGGGAAAGGTTTGTCCAAAGATGATAAAGCTCAGAAATTGGCTTTACAGCACTGGCTTGAAGCTGTAAGTATAATTAACATTCTGATCATCTAATTACGGTTATAAGTTAGTTGAAATATTAATCGTGTGATTATGTTCTGCAGATTGATCCACGCCATCGATATGGTCACAATTTGCACTTCTATTATGATGTCTGGTTCAAAAGTGAAAGCACTCAACCTTTTTTCTACTGGTAACTACTTTTATAACAAACCGAAGATTAGTTTCTTTTAGAAGATAATATATTAGAAGGCAAATAAAAGGGTGTTTCTCATTGGTTACAAAGCCTATTATAAACATTTTTAAAAGGCAAATTTTTTGAAGTTTTTATCGTGACATGTAATTTAACTTATAATTATTACCAAGATCAAAAAGCTCGAGGAAATCTGAGAGGATTTTTTTTGAGACATCATGAACTTGAGAAAACAATGCTAAACTTGTCCTTGATAGATTACAATTTATAAATTGCTTAATGTATATAATTATAAAATACACTGCCACCTCCCTGTGTTATGAAAAATAATTATAATCTCTCTCTATTTTGTGTTTTTCATACTATAACCTCCCTGCATCTTTAATTATGGTCATTTCTATCAAAATTCTTAACATATCAAGTATTTGTTAGTATATTTAGATTTATTTTATTTGTGTTATGAGGTATGCAATAATAAAAAGTACATTATTTTGACATTTTGTAAGATATTTTTGTAATTTTCAATGAATAATTTCATAAGATAAAATAATAATAAATAATTTTTCTAAGCAATTTTAGTCCATAACATATTAGAATATAATATATAGAACCAATTTTGTTCATAATCATATATTATGTTTAAAAATTTGATACAAAATGAGATAATACCAAATACAAGGAGGTTATAATATGAAAAAGATAAAACATAAGGAGGTATAAATTATTTTTCAAAACATAGGAAGATACTAGTGTATTTATTCAAAACACAAGGAGGTTATAATTATTTACTCGATTTCTTATAATCTAATTTATATTAATCTGATTACAAGCTGACCGCACCTAACATGGTATTAAAGCTTGGATGCTAAATAAAACAACAACAATGACAAACTTCCAAATTAAGAGATGAAAGAGGCCCATTTTTAATAAAACTACTTTAATGTTTCATTCCGCGAATAAAACGACACCGGACAATTCATTTTTTGTTAGACAAATTTTATACCGGAAGTGGAAAATGCAGGTTGGATGTGGGCGATGGCAAAGAAGTAAATCTTGAAAAGTGCAAAAGATCTATCTTACAACGCCAGTGCATCAAATACCTTGGACCGGTAAATTTGACAAAAAATTTCTTGTCTTTTGTTTTTGTCATTGTCCTTTTTTTTGTAATCTTATGAGAATTGAGTTCCATAACTGACTTTTTAGTATATGTTTGAAATTGGTATTTTGCAGAAAGAAAGGGAGGCATATGAAGTAATAGTAGAAAATGGGAAGCTTGTATATAAGGAAAGTGGGAATGTAGTAAATACAATGGAAGGATCAAAATGGATATTTGTGCTAAGCACAGCTAGGGCATTGTATGTTGGGCAAAAGAAGAAGGGTGTTTTTCAACATTCTAGTTTCCTGTCTGGCGGCGCCACCACTGCCGCTGGTAGATTAGTGGCCACAAATGGTGTTCTTCAGGCTATTTGGCCGTACAGTGGCCATTATCACCCCACTGAAGAAAACTTTAGGGAGTTCATTTGCTTTCTTCAGCAAAACAATGTGGATCTCACCAACGTTAAGGTACTGTCACCCATTTTCAAGAATTCTCATTTCGGACCCCTAATTTTTATTTCTTAGCCAAATTGAACCTTTTGTATCGACCAAAAGCACCTTTTGGCAATGCGTTGGAGTTTATTTGTCCATTTGGTCACTATGACATGCATGTTACTTATTTCATCACTATGATATCCCTTTAGTTCGTCTTTTCATAACTCAGTCAACATAAATTCTATTACACAAAGTTTGAAATGGTAACACATTTCATAATACGGAAATAAAATGAATTATGATTATACATGGATAAAAAAGATATTAATATTAGTTTGTATAACATATAGATTGAATAAGTAACATGCATACCATGAAGGTCAAATGGACAAACAAACTATACTTCTTTGCCACCTATTTATTCTTTGAGTAGCAATTACTGTAAATCTATGCATATCAGTTTAGCCCTCAAGTTTTTAGGTATTGCAAAATTTGGCTTTACGGAAAAAATTAGTAAAATATTTATATACCAGTGTCTCGTTATAAACTAATTTCACTCCAAACATCAAATATTGGACCAAATTGATTTTAAGTGATAAATTTTAGGGGCAAACCTAACTATTTGTCATCAAATAATTCGTAAGTGAATTAACACAAAGTTCATATTTTTTATTGATCTAGCAATTAAAGTTGAGAGTTGAATTTAACCCCTAATCTAGAACTTTGTCTTCATATTTGCATAATCCTAACAAGAACTTGATGATTTTCCATTATTTTATATGCAGAAATGTGCAATTGATGATGACAATCCATCACAAAGTGTCCTTGAAGAAAAAGAAACACTTCAACAAATTGTTAGTTCTGCAAATAATGACCACCCCAATAATGCACACAAGGTATATGTAGAAATGCCCACAAAAGAGGCCACAAAGCCTCCTACTACTCCTAAAGCTTCACCACAACAAGATGGCAAGACCAATAATAATAATAATAACGAATTCGACTGGTCAGACCGTTTGTCTCGTAAGTGGTCCACTGGAGCTGGACCTCGAATCGGGTGTGTCCGTGACTATCCTGCTGACCTACAATTTAGAGCATTGGAACAAGTCAATCTGTCTCCCAGGATATCGCCTACTAATATTGGAAGCTATGGTCCTATCCCATCCCCGCGCCCTAGTCCACGAGTTAGGCTATCCCCGAGACTTCAATACATGGGTCTCCCTAGCCCTAGGACTCCTCCCTCGATCCCTATTCTTAATTAAGGATCTAGGTCATAACATTTTTTAAGGAAGCAATTTTGTGAAGGAGTCAACAATTTTTTTGAAGGAGCCAGGTTATTGCATTTTGTAACGCATACAAATATAAGACAAGATTTTGTACCACGAAGATGAATAATATAATAATGGAGACGTTGTTTTACACTAAAATGGTACGACAGTTCCATGACCTTTAGGATCCTTGGTTAACTTATATAGGATATCATAATTAGGAGCATGTGATGCGGTACTAACGCTCATATTGACATATTCTTTTGTTTTTTTAGATCAATAAGGCTGGATCAAGGGGTTAACAAACAACCCAAGTATAATTTTTTTATTTATCCTATTGTTTCATATTATTTTGCGTTGCTTCCTTTGCATATATCAAAATATTAGAGAGTAAACATTTGCTTTTTCAAATTTTTAATATTCTAGTACATTTTTTTATATTTTTTATTTTGTATTTTCAATTTTGAAACTTATTAGTACGACATTTTGTAATTATATCTTTAAACTAGTTCTTCTATTTGCTTGTAACACGGAAAAAAAACTTAAATCTATACATGTGAATTAGGGCTAGTTTGAGATTGCTTTCCAAACCATGTTTTCAAAAATCTCTATTTTCAAAATTCTCTAAGTTGCTATCTTGGAAAGTTCTAAAAATTTAAACAAACCGTTCTAATTAATTAGTATTTAAAGATGAAATATTGTGTCAAATGCCAAAATATGTTATTTTTTTTAAAAAAAGTTTATAGGTCTAACCACATTTTTAGGTAATGTGCTATAACTAGGTTATCCTTTTGGTCCCCCACTATACTTATTATCCATTTAATCCCTGTGAGATTATTTCCGTTACTAAAACTCTCTCTCTCTCTCAACGGATATCCAATTAACAGACCACATAAGCTCCACGTGGTAATGAAGTTGATTCACATCATTAGAAATAATTGAGTTAAAGTATAAATAATTAAACATATAATTTGAAATCCCTAACTCTTTCGTTCCATCTCTTGTCCCTAATCTGAAAGTTAAGAAGTTAAGGTCCCAACATGCATCGAGTTCTCAATCATAAACAATATTTGAAATAATTAAGTACAATTAGCATCTTAAATAGCTTCCAGTGCATTATAAACTAATAGATGATCCTTCGGCAAGTTTTTCTTTTTTTTTTTTTGTTATATTGCAAGTGAACTTCTCACTATGAGTTGAGTATAGCAGCGCCCAATTCTTTTGGGAACCGGTTGAAACAGAATAAGCGGAAATAAAAAAGGACAAAAGATAGGGAAATTAACCTAAATGCTAAAGCTAAATAAAACATAGACAACTTCCACTTGTTAGAATCTCAGTATCTATCACGAGTATTTTGAAAATGATAAATTAATTAACTTAAAGTAATAAAAACACATGATCAAATTTGTGTCATATATGTTAAATGCTAAGTTTATTTTTTAGCACTACATATTTAATAGCCGAAATTTATTTGCTTATCACACACTTATTTGCTCATGTGTGTGTGTGTATATATATATATATATTTAATCATTTAATATTTAATTCAACTCATATGTCAAAATATCTAACAAATTTATATTAAGTTAACTTGAATTTCGGATGCAATAAGTATATTCCAATTGTATGTATATTTGCAAATATCTATGTCTTGGAGAAAGTTTTTTAAATCTTGGAGATTGAAAAAAAAAGTCTTTGAAAGCTGAAAAAAGGATTCAACAACTACTGACTTCCTACCAAATCAAGCTCCATTCAACAAGTGTTTATCATCAACCTTTGGAGGCTTATCAAATCAAGCTTTGGACTCCTAATCAAGAATCAAACGACTAACGAAGATTAACCACCATTTGAAAACACTCTAAATGAATAAACAAACGGCTAGAAGACCTTGAAGATCCAAGTCACATCTTACAATGGTCATATTATGTTTCCAACGACTTCATAACTGTTGCTTACTTCAAATTATCTATAAATTCCTGCCAATATCAGTTATGAAGACACGCAAGATATAACATATAGCTTAATAAATAATCTCGTTTGCTACTGAAAATATTAAGCTTAATCTTTTCATAATTCTAAGAGAGATTTCGAAAAATTAAGCTAAGTACTTCATTGTAATCATCTGTAGATTAACTTAGAAGAAAGTGAGTGAAATCTTGAGTGATTAAGTGTATATTTTTCACAAACTTGTTCAATCTTATGATTGGGGAAAACACTACTTGGGTTATAAGTAGTGGGGAGCTACGCTATTGTATTCGAGCTTGTAAGGTGTGTACTTTTAGACTAAGTTTTAAATAGGTTTGGATTCTACATGTTGGAAAGATTCCTATAGTAGGTTAAATCTCGAGATGAAATTGGGGACTGGATTAGACATGAGCTGCTCAACCAGGATAAATCGTTTTGTTTGCTTTCTAATTCTAAACCTTTTACTTTATCTCTGCTATAATATCTCCATTAAATGTGCCATTGATATTGAGCGTGATGTTGTTTCTAGTATTGATATGTGAAGTGTCAATTAATATTGTCTGCTTGCATACTATATTCATTTGATAACTGTTGTACGCATGACTACATTAATATGTATTGAACACTATTAGTTAGATTCACAACAATTTATCATATTATCTTTACATGTGCAAATATTGATATTGATAACAGTTATTGAGTAAATACAGTTATTGCTTTGCTGGAATTGAAAGTTGTTATTGATACTATCTCTGATATTGATGTTGGTATTGACATTCCGTGAAAGATTTTTAAATATTTATTGTTCAATTCACCCCCTCTTGAACTAGTTGTCCATCGTTAAGGACCAACACCACTCCCTTTTTTCTGATCTTCGCCAACGACATTAGAAAATTTCTAGATTAGAGATTTTGAAGGTTTAGTTCAAAATAAACCACTAAGATGAGAATTTCAATTTATTTTAAGAATTTTTATTTATGGTTTAGCTTTTTTTAACTTAATTACTTCTATTTACATAATGATGTGGGTTAATCTCATTAATATTTTACCACATACATGAATCTTACTTAAGTGACTGATAATTGGATATCCGTTAAGATTGGATATTCCTTAAGAGATGGATTATTTGAGTAACAAAAATGATACCACAACGATTAAAAGGGTACTAAGAATATCAGGGGACCAAAATGACAAACTAGCTATACCACATGACCAAAAAAGGTGGTTAAGCTAAAGTTTTAAATGAAACTTTTCGCGACAACATCTCTGACAGTGATCTCAAACAAGTCCTTACTAATATATAAAATATCTAGTAACTAAAAAAATTTAACAAAAACATGTATAGATAGTCTAAATGACATCTAAAAAAGAATAAATTGAAAAAGCTAAGAGACAATGAGCTCATTTGGTATATTTGTTGCGGTTGTTGTTAATTATTGAACTTTTCGCTATTTCTAAAAACTTGTTATTTCGAAATAACTAAGCTCTAAGCATCCGTAAACACCCTATTTAATATTTAAAAATCACAATGACTAATTATTCTAAAAAATTTACAAAACCCCAGTCTTATTTTGAAACTGGAGGAGCAGAAAATTTCACTAGACATCCCCATTCTTTTTACTTACGTGCAAGCAGTTGCATTAAACTGTTAATTTGCATCTAAGGCCCTGTTTGTTTGCAGGAAAATATTGTGCAAGGGAAAATATTGTAAGGGAAAATATTATGCAAGAAAATAAAATATTTTCCTATGTTTAGCTACATCACTGTAAAATATTTTCTGATGTCTGTTTACAATTCTGATCCAACCTCAAGTTTAACTATACAAAATCCTAGTATAACATACATACATGCATGTATGTATGTATTGTAAAATATGTGAAATATAGCATACTAATTATTATATAAAAATTAAATTATATTAAGTATGAATTACATTTTTATATAAAATAAATGTAGATGGATGAGATGAATTTGGTGGTGATGGTTGAGGTAGTGGTGATGGAGGGGTGGAGGAAGTGGTGGTAATATAGGTAGAGAAAATGGTGGTGGCGGGGTAGATGAGGTGGTGGTAGTGATGGTAGCAGTGTTTGAGGAAAAAGTGGATGTGCTGGTGTGGGTGATGGTGGAGGGAGTAGTGGTAGTGGCGGCGGTGAATGAAGGAGGTGGTGGTGGTCGTGATGGAGATGATAGGGTGGAGGAAGTGATGGATGTATTGGTGTGAGTGGAATAAATAGTGGTGCTGGTAGTGAAGGAAGCGGTGCTGTCTGGGTGGAGGTGGTGGTGGTGACGGTTGTGGGTGGAGGAGGTGGTGGCGATGGTGGCGGTAGCGGGATGGAGATAGTGATGGGTATGTTGGTGTTGGTTGAAGAAGTGAAGGTGGTAATGGTAGAGGAGGTGAAGTAGAAAAATAAGGGAAAACGTTTTCCCATCTTTTTTTTTTGGGAAAAACATTTTCCATTATTTACACTACATTTTCGTGTTGACTTGCACAATATTTTCCTTTGACTTATTTTTCAAACCAAACAAACGTAGGAAAATTCGGAAAATATTTTTCTGCATAAAGTTTTCCTGGAAACAAACGAGTTTGATACAATTATAATTTGTTAGAGGTGAAAAGGAATAAGTACAATCAAACAAAAGATAAAGTAACGATTATTTGCAAAAGAAGGCCTCTTTAGTGAAACAGTAGTTATTTGTTGCTGTTGTTCTTAATGATTAATGAAAAATATGATTTATGGTAGTTGTTGTTTTTACATAAAATGATTAAATTTCACATATTTATTTAGTCAGTGAGTAAATAAATAATAAAATGATCAGAAATGAAATAATTCAAATTACAAAAGATTTCTTACACAACCTCGTTTTTATTGAGATAGTGAAAAACAGTTAAATTATTGTAAAAAAATGATCTCTAGATGCATTTTATAACCAGCCAAACTTGTTTTTCTCCTAAAGTAAAGCTATAAAGTAAAAATGCACACAATATTTTTTCAAAAAGTAACAAATTTACACAAAATTAAAATAAAAGTCACGTAATGACACAGAAAAAAGCCGCCACCGGCCACCGGGACCGACTCCTCCGCCCTCCCGGCCACCACCACAGCCACACCAAGCGTTCTTACCACGCGTGGCCAACGCACCTTATCCCTAATTAATGATTTATTAAAATAAGTAACGGTAATTAATTAATTTAATAAGGAAAAAAAGACTCATCCGAACCCACGCACTTTACACACGTTACTCAATTCAAACATACATTTTTCGATGCTCAAAGACTCCACATTGTTTAACAATGCAAGAATCGGAGGAGAGAGAAAATTTCCATTTCTAGAGAGAGAAAGGCAGTGAGAAGGGTAAGGAGATGATTGTACCAGGATCAGGAGGCGTTTTCTGCTTTTGATTTTTTCTCTGGGGTTTTTGTTCGAGTTTTTCGTTTTCTGTAATTAACCTAACCCTAGATTGAGGAATTTTTTTTGTTTTTTTAATTCTCCCTAATCGTAGATCTCCGATTCCCCCTTTCCCTGTTGTCGGCGCGGTTGATTCACTGTATAGTGTCGTGTTTTTCTAATCTCTTCGGCAGCAAATTTTCGCAATTACGTAGTATTCTATTTGGGAATTGGATTAGGGTTCGTAGTATTGATAGAGGGTTTTTTGATTTCTCCTTTCTGGTAATTGATGGAGCCGCGTGTTGGTAATAAGTTTCGGCTTGGTCGGAAGATCGGCAGCGGGTCGTTTGGAGAGATCTATCTTGGTTTGTTTACTTTTGCTCAATTTGTTTGGTGATATCAGTTGTAAATTTTGTTTTGTGACTTTGATTGTAATTGATTGCTGAATTTTATCATTTAGGTACCAATATCCAAACAAATGAAGAGGTTGCCATTAAGCTTGTAAGTTATCCTCTTTAGCGTAATTGTATTTCTGAATTCTGTTTTGATCTTCTATTTTTGTTCAGTTTTACTTTGCTTTGTTTTTTTGGCTGATTTCTTTGCGATTTTAGATGCTTAATTTTGTCTCATTTACTTTCTATGAAAATTGGACAGAAGAGACAAGTTAATTACACCATTGCTATATCGAATTTGGGTCTTTAGTGTGGCTACTGCTTAACTAAATTTAGTTATATTACATGAGTGTTATAAAATGGTTGTGGGTCCTTTCAGATTATGTCATCAAGAAGACCTCAGTCTGTTTATGTATCTTGCTTTCTGGGAGGCTGTGCTGTCTCTTAAACTAGCTCGTATGCCAGTCTCCTGTAGCAATTGGAAATTCAGTCTGTGATAAGAATTGGATATATTTTTATACGGGCTTGTATCTTAAACTGTAATTTCCTTTTGTAGTAGCCATGAGCTGTCAGTTTACATAGGTTTAGTTCCAAGAATGGTTTCATATTATTTTCCTGCTTTTGCCATGTGGTGTAGGATGAGTCTTAACTGACATAATTTGGAATCATCGAGGTTTTCAAGTTTCAACAAAGCATATTTATATGACATTAGAATTTCTGGTGTTTACCATTGTGAGAAGTTAACTATCAATATGTTTTGTTGGGATAATTTTGGGGCTTTTTTCCAAATTCTGAAGGAATGTGGGGATTGAGACCACAACCCCATGTCATGCATCTAGTTCTCCAATCGTCATTGATTCGTGTATGTAGGATAATATGCTGACTTGATTTGTGATATGCAGGAAAATGTAAAGACAAAACATCCTCAGTTGCTCTATGAATCAAAGCTGTACAGAATCCTTCAAGGAGGAAGTAATGAGATACCTTCTTTATGGTAGTTGTTTATCTTGAATCTTTATATATTCTTCTCATTCATCCATGCATTTTGTTTTGCAGCTGGAATTCCAAATGTGAGATGGTTTGGAGTTGAGGGAGATTATAATGTTTTAGTTATGGATTTGCTTGGACCTAGTCTCGAAGATCTGTTTAACTTCTGCAGTAGGAAACTATCTTTAAAGTCAGTTCTTATGCTTGCTGATCAAATGGTAGGTTTACCGTGTTTGTGCATTTGCTGCTTTAGGTTGCATGTCTTCTGAAGATTATTTTTGTGTTCCCTGTTTGTTTTAGATCAACCGTGTTGAATTTGTGCATTCAAAATCATTTCTACATCGGGATATCAAGCCTGACAATTTTCTGATGGGCTTGGGAAGGCGGGCTAATCAGGTTTGGTTCAAACAGTCCCCTTATGTATTTGTAATTTTCTTCATCCAGGAGAACCTTGTTAAAATATTTATTACCTCTTGAATCATGCAGGTTTACATGATTGATTTTGGTTTGGCAAAGAAATATAGAGATAGTTCAACCCATCAACACATCCCCTACAGGTTAGATTGATGGAAAATTTAAAGCTTGTAGTTTAGTACATAAATGGTTAGGATTGTGTATAGATATTATATTTTTGTAAATTGTAATATGCTTATTTTTTGTAGAGATGATTGTCCTTGTACTAATTTCCAGTACTAACATTATAATATGGATATTGCCTTTATTTTTTTTATCTTACATCTTTTTCGTGTTTGACATTTTGGTGGTGGTACTGCTTGACCTTATGAAGTGCTGAATACTGCAGGGAAAATAAAAATTTGACTGGTACAGCAAGGTATGCTAGTATGAACACTCACCTTGGAATTGGTACGTTCTTTCCTGTCCTGTTCCATTTTGCAGTCTCATTAATTCAACAAATTTTCAATGTAGCATGTTTGTTGATGGTCATATGATTCCATTTAAGTTATTCCTCCTTTTTTTTGTAGAACAAAGTCGGAGGGATGATTTGGAATCACTGGGTTATGTCCTGATGTATTTCTTAAGAGGAAGGTGATTTTTCTGCCTGCTTATGTCACTGTATCGTTTGCTTTTGATTTGTGCTTTGCTGACTGGTGTTGTCTTCTCTGCAGTCTTCCTTGGCAAGGTTTGAAAGCAGGAACGAAGAAACAAAAGTACGAAAAAATCAGTGAAAAGAAGGTTTCCACTTCAATTGAGGTAAGCTGTTGCTGATTCAGAGATCTTTTATACTTGATTTTCTAATACGATGTTGACAAGCGATTTACTGCCTTTTCAGGCTTTATGTAGAGGTTATCCAACTGAATTTGCCTCCTACTTTCACTATTGCCGTTCCTTACGATTTGATGATAAGCCGGATTATGCCTACCTGAAAAGAATATTTCGCGATCTCTTTATTCGTGAGGGTAGGAATATACAAGCAGTTAATCCATTTTCTTGCTCTCCCTTTGATATGTAGTATTGGTTTCTGATATGCTCCCATTGTGTACATTTTTCTTTAACCCAGGTTTTCAGTTTGATTATGTCTTTGACTGGACAATATTGAAGTACCAGCAATCGCAGCTGGCAAATCCCCCAGCTCGAGCCCTTGTAAGTGTTGGCACATCATTTCCTTTGTTCATTTAAGTAGCATGAGATTGAATAATTGTTTCTGTTAGGCCCCTGGAATTGGAACTAGTTCTGGAATTCCTCCTGCCATTGCAAGTGCAGATAGACTGACAGGTGCTTTTTCTTTCTCCCTTTGATTTAGTTATTTCTAATTGTTAATGTTCTCAACAGTCTATGCGTATTTCTACATCATTCTTGTATTGATTTATAATCTGCCTAATTCCAATTGAACTTGGAACATATGCTATTTCTCAGTTTGTATGGATTTATATTTTTCTTTTTGTATAACTGTTTTTCCGGTGGTTTGAGTTCTGTTGCAGGTGGAGAAGAAACACGTCCATCTGGACAGTCAATGGATACTTCAAGGCGCAGACTATCGGGGCAGTTCCTTAATTCTGGAAGTTATGCAAAGCAAAAGAGTCCAGTAACGAATGATTCTGCGATCATAAAGGATCCTATTGTAAGTTGTTGATTCTGCCATTACAAATTTCCAAGACCAAAATTTATGAAAGCCTATTCAAATTGATATTGCTCGACTTATTATACCAAAAATAATTGATTTGGAAATAAATTTTTGTAAAATATATTTTGAAATATATTTGTTATTTTGAATCTCGTTATTTAAGCAAGAGTCTTAAACTTTTTTATTTTGAACCGACTACAATTTTTCATCAATAGAAAATAGGCCTAAATGCATCATCAGCTCTCTCAATTTGTCATATTTCGTCTACTGACTCCCTCAATTTAGCAAAACTGCACCATTTGCAAGCCATCAACACATTCGTATGTGATACTATTATTTTGGCCTAAGCACCTTTTTAGGCCCTGTGGTATTATCAGTTTGCTAATTTGATCCCCTGCTATTCATGTTACCCAACTAGACCTTGTGCTATCCAATTTCTACCTTTTCGGTCCTTTTAGTACATATTACATGATATTTTGCCAAAATTGTTTCTACAACATAGGGTCCAGAAAGTTATATAATTGCATACCACAAGGACCAAACGGGTAACAATGGTATAGCACAAGGACCAAAAAGGCAACTATTTATATAGCACAAGGATCAAATGAGTAACATGTATAGCAAAGGGACCAAACGGACGAACTGATTATAGCACAGGGCCCAAAAAGGTCTTTATGCCCTATTACATATGTTGATTGCTATTTTGAGATTACGGGGTGGTTAACTACTTGAGTCAAATGGGCTCTTGCCACTCCGAACTTTTAAATGAGTCGAATACCCCCGGAGTTGTTCAAAATGCACTAGTTTGCCCCCTCAATGTCAAATGTCAGTTTTTTGGTTGGAGAAAAAAAAAAAAACAGAAAAAGGGCATCTTTGAAAAGTCAAAACAACTAGAAAATGACATGTGGCGATTAAGGTTTAAACAAGTACAGAGGGTTATCTGTCACATTTTAAGTTTAGGGGGTGTATATATATATACATGTAAAATGTAGCCTAATATGTGGAATGATGGGGCAGTTATCGAGCTCTACTACATTCATGGGGCGAACAAGCCGATCATCAAGACAAGCAGCTGCAGTGTCTTCAAGTCGTGATATTTTTGTTGGGAGTGAAGCAGATCCCCAACGCTCTAGAACAACCGATGGCAGCCCCGCAGCTGTTATGTTTAATAAAGTTTCAAGTGGGCAAATGAGCAGCCCCCCTGACGGATCTTTGGCAAGAAATGCTGCTACAACTCAAGTCAAGACCTACGAATCTGCCCTCAAGGGAATCGAGGGCCTCAATTTCGACGGCGATGAGAGGGTTCATTTCTAGGTTTGTGTGCTCGAACAACACTATGCTTTGTTGTAAATCGTGGATTTGATCGTGTGCTGATGCGGTCGAGGATTTGGTTGGTTTATCCTCGAGATTTGAGTTAATGAAATTGTGGTTAAAGAAGGCTGCTTTATATAAATCTGGGTTTGAATTTGCACACGTGATGATGGCTTCTACAGACGCTGGAAGTGGAGGTACTATTATTTTTTCAAAAATTTCTGATAGCTTTTTAACTTATCTGTTGTCTGTTCTTTTTCTTCTTTTTATTGATTGCGGTCATAAGAACATGTTCTGTTTGACAACTCGGATTTTTCATACTTGAATCCACTGTAAATTTGGTGTTGTATTATTCTGTTCCACTTTAGTTTATCAAAATATGCAGTTTGAATCGTGGCTTGTCGAATTTTTCAAGAAGTGTAGGAACCAAGTGTTGGTTTTTTACCTGAAATTATAAATTAATTCATGATATAGTGGGATGAGTATGTTGATTAATTGATAGGTCGGTCTCGGCATACCATAAAAGTCTGGAACTCCATATCTTGGAACTCCATGTCATCTTCATTTTATTTTTAACATTTAATATCAAAAAGTGCTATGGGCTGAGGAAATATATTAATTCAAATGGACAGGTATGGGAAGACCGTAAAAGATACAAAAAGACTAACCAACCAAGAGGGAGGTAGTATAACAAACAAAAAAAATTAACCAATTATAGATCTTAAAACTAAGTCCATAGATCCAGAAATAAACAACTTATTATGTTGGAGTTGAAATAAATATATTGAGAAATACAACCAATGCATAGAAAAAATAACTTTATTATGTTTTTCACGTATAAAAGGATCATATTTATGCTTTTATATACTTTTGTTATTTTGTTTTTGTGTCAAAAAGGTTTTCATATTTATGCTTATTATATTCTGGTTTTATACTTGGTATAAGAGTGATATAATATATTAATCTAGTCTATTGCTCCCTTATAATCACAACACAACTTATTTTCTTAAAATAACACCATGACATGAATGCCTTGTGCCGGTATAAGGCATTTGTTTCAGTTTTGTCCACAGGCATTTTAACAAACACATAATGTGCATGTTCTTAGCAGCACAATTCAAAATCAATAAAAAAAACATGTCGATAATTCATTTTCTCATAATAAAATCATGACATTGAAGCCTTACACACAGTAAAAGAGTTGTATAAGGCATCTGTTTCAATTCATTATTCACCTGCACTTCAACAAACATCTTATATGCATAACCATATTAAATTATCCTGAAAATTGAGTGTATATAGTATATCGTAATTCTAATAAAAAATATACAAGAATACAACACATAACAGTAACCAAAATCGAAATAACAACGAAGTTTTCAACTAATATACCATAACTATAAAAGCAGTATAACAATCAGCCAAATAAAGACAATAAACAACAAACATAGATTCAAGTCCATCAAGGTCCAAGAACGATGGACATACCATCGATTCCTCAAAAAATCCAAATCAACCTTATTAATCTTCTACTTTTCATCAAAATTGGGATGTACTTGCACCCCAACATCAAAATCTTATTCTTTTCATCAAAATTCCACGGGTGAAACCATACCATATGAGATTGACCGACTAATGTGTGTTGTTGACGATCCCGCAAGTTTGGTCTCCACCGACAGTGAGATTTTGTGGCGGGAAGTGAGATTGAAAACTGGGATGAGGATGGAGATGTGAGTTCGGAAAAGAAGGGAGATGAGATTTAAATTGATAATTTAAAACACTTATTTGTCGTGGAAGTAAATCTGAAACTATAAGGCCTTGTTTGGTTCATGGTTTTTCATGGTATGGTATGGTTCTAACTTAAATTTACTTGTTTGGTTGTATGGTTATTTTCATTGTACGGTTATCTCATGGTTTTTTCTTAGTTCCAAGAACCATGAAAATAGAATTACGGATTTGGTGAATCTTCTTTTAATCAAACTAAATTTAAAAAAAAACCATACTATACCATACCATACTATATATCAAAACACAAAATTTTAAAATAACCATATCGTACCATACCATACAATACTGTACCATACTTTAATGAACCACGGTGAACTATCATCCAAACAAAGCCTAAGGCTCTGCTTGGGAGCAAGGGATCAAAGAATTATAATGGAAGGGAAAAGAGTGGATCATAATTTAAAGAATGTTATATGATGGAACATAAAGTATTGAGTAATATTGTGTTTGGGAGGAACGAATAAATTTATAAAGTAAAGTGGTATGAAAATTAGTTAGATATCATTTGAAATAGATGTGTTTAATAATAAATTAAAAATATAGAGTTAATAATGTAAATTAATATGACCTTCCTCCCAAATTCGGCCAATTTGAGCAGAAGGTACAGTGACATGAAATGTTGGATAATTACGGAAGAGGCTCCATTTAGATTCCTTCAATTTTTGTCATCAATTTCATCCCAAGTTTGGAATCTAGCTCCCATCCTTTATAACCCTTTGGGCTCATTTTGTTGGCGGAATGGCTATTCCGTGAAATAGGAGAAAAACGAATGAAAAAAATGAAGTATTTGTCAAGAAACGCCATCGGGATGGAATAAGTATTCCTAACTATCATACAACTCATGAAATAGCTATTCCTACTCCTGAGAAAGGAATAGCTAATTCCATGAGTTGTATGATAGATAGGAATAGCGATTCCATCCTGACGATGGATTCTAGACCTTTTTCCATTCATTTTTCTCATATTTCACGGAATAGCAATTCTGCCAACCAAGCGAGCCATTTGAGAATCGACCTCCCAAGCAGACCCGAAGAGTCATTGTTGAATTCTGAAGATAATTTAGTTTTGTAAGTTCTGAGTTCAGAAGCAAAGTTCAGAAGGAAGTCATCTCAGAAACACAAGGATTCGTCAGTAAAGCTATGGATGTTTAGAAGCAATTAAAGTCAGATGAAGTATTCAATATCTTAGAAGATCACTCAAGACTCAGAATGTCAAAAAGCCCTTCTGAAGATTAACTTAGTCTTTCAGCACTAAAAGTCAAGAAAGCTGACTTCGCATTTAATGCCACCGCGCGCTCTGTTCTTCAGTCTACTACAAGATAAAAGTTGTTGCGAAATCAAGAACAAATCTCACCTGCTAATCTGATACGAATCTGCAGTACAAAGTGGGCCCCCCAAATCAACCCGATACAGCATGGCGCGAATCAGAGTTGGATGAGCTACTCTAACAGATTGTTAACGGAAACAATATGGGGAGACAACGGCAGAATTACTGGCAAAGATAAAAAAATCAACAGAAACATTCTCTCCCTCCATAAAAGGATGATTTCTGCCATTGAAGAAGGTTGCCGAATCTTAACAAAAGAATTCAATAGTGAATCAATTCTAAATCTACTTGCGATCTTCTTCTAGCAAACACTTAAGTCTTATTTATTTATACTTGAACTAATTGAAACAAAGTTCGGAAGTTCATAAAATCCATTTACTTATAAACTGTTGTAAATCACACTAAGTTGAGGGTAAGTTAGTGTGAGGGAGTTAGGTAATCTTATAAGGAAGGTACTCAAGAGAGACGAAGCTCAGAATCTCAGATATAGAAGAACCGTACTTTTGTATTGGTATAGCTCAGTAAAGATTGTTGGAGGGTATTTCAGTCAAAGCATTATAAAGGGTTTACTCTTCACCAGAAGAAGAGTTGATAGTGAATTAAATCTTGGACTGAAGTTTCTAAGGATTGGATTAGGCAGAGGCTGAACTAGGATAAAATTTGCAAATTTTCTTACCTTGCTCTATTATACTTGTGCTATTTCATTCTGCATTAAAAACACATAAATATATAAAGGGGTTCTGAGTTAAACTTTTTTACTCAGAAGCTGTAATTAAATTACCTTCTGAAGTAAAATAGTGTACTCGAAAAAGAGTCATTAACCCCATCTGACCTATTTTATACCCTACTTGGTTCAACAGTCATATTTTGCAATGTTTTCATAATTGCACTGGACATTAAACTGGTGAAGTAAGTGGTATAACAAGCAGTTTTACAGAATAATTAATTTCATAAAAAATAATTTATTTATTAAAATACATTGATATATCATTATACATAGGAGAAACTATATTATTTCATATTATATCTATGAAATAATATTTCATTTTATATAACTATAAGAAACTATATTATTTCATATTATAATTATAATTTAAAAATATATTTTAGATTATCATTGTATTATTTTTATAATTTGGACATGTTTATACTTATACTTTTTATATACCAGTATTTTTATTGAACTGTACCAAAATCACCAAAAGTATACGGTATTATCGGTACAGTCAGATGGTATAACATTTATATTTTGTTAAAACGTGGATAATTTGAGTCGTATGGACCAAATTTGAAGAGATGATCCAATATATTTTTGCTCAATTATTTAGAAAGTACGTAATTATTTTGATTATTGGGATGGTTCAGTTATCGGCTAAGAAACATTACCGATAGTGAATACAAAATCTTTGCAAACTAAGAAAAGATGGCCACTTGGTCTAATTTCTCAAAACTTCTAGGAGACATAGGCTACAAAACGAAGAGTATATATAAAAAAAATGATATAAACTTAAAAAACATACATTGTTAGTTCATTGTTGTTTTAAAAGGGGTTTGTCTGGGCATGTTCAATGATACCCTATAAATAAAGTATTCTTGATAACTTGCAATTCCAACATGTTTTAGTGTCTATTGTTCTGTGTTTTGGAATGGTTTACTACTGATTTGTGGTTAAATTTTGTATCTTCAGATGTCAAGTAATTCTGACTTGAAATATCATGGAAATGGAGTTAACCTGGAGTCAAGGTTAACGTTGAAGTTTGATGTCCGTCAATAAGGGTCTTTCCGCTTTTCGAGTCTTCAAAGGTCCTGCAAAACAAATCCTCGGCCGGAGTTGTTTCCGGCGAAGATCCTCCGACGATCTAGTCAGTTGTCAGAGTAAAGAGTGTTTTAGTGAAGTTCTCTTGTGATCACGTACCTTTTAGCAGTTGGAGATTTGCAATTTATAGGATCTGTGTGTGATGATGTCATGCGGGGCCCATCTGTGAGAGATACATGTGTGGCTCGCCGCTTGAGGGTCTTGTCCGCCGTCTGAGTATTAAATGATTCATCTCTGCCAGTTGGTAATGCATTTAATGCGGCAGAGGGGAGAGAAATATCAGGGTAGTGGGTTGTAGAGGTGATGTCTCGGCAAAATGGCGGAGGGTAACGCCGAAGGTTATTTAATTTGGTAATACCTCGGCGAGATGTCTCGCTGACATGGTCTCGGCGCGGAGTGGCGCCGAGGTGTTCATCAGTTTAGCCTGTGTGTGGTTTTTGGATCTTCTAATGGGCTTGGGTCTTTAATGGGCCTTGATATCACTTTGTAATAACTGATAAACATCCTTATTGAAATAATTTTGTTTAGGGTTTAACCACCATGAGGATTCTTACCATTTCTACTCATGTATTGCAACAGTTTCTCGTCACTCGTTCTCCGTAGTTACTAAAGTTGACCAGCAAGTAATAGATAATTATAGAAACTAAGTGGTAATTATAAAAAGGGTAAATTTAAAAGAAGTACCATGTGATTTAAACCAGGGACGGAGGGAGGGGGGCGGTGGGGCACGTGCCCGGGGGGGTTGTGGGGCACGTGCCCCACCGACACCGGAAATCCCCCCGACCCCATAGGCTCGGCAACGAGTTTGGTGGGAAAGTGCCCCACCAAACCCGCCATGGCTACTGCAAAATTGCAGCAGCCAAAGAAACATGAAAGGGGAGGAAAATGACTCCTCCCCTAATATTTTTTTTAATTTTCCCTTGTATAAAATGACGTCGTTTTGTGAAGGGGTTTAAGTTAACCCTAACACAAAACGACGTCGTTTTGTGTTGAGGGAAATAAAAAAACTAAAACGTCAAACATGTATTGTATATTTATATTGGCAGAATGGGCAATTCCTTTAATGAAGGAAATCTAAACAGCCACTAACAGCCACCACCAATCAAGATCACACCAAGAGATCCAGACATGCCACCGCCTTCCGCTGCCACCGTGCCCCCCCTTTATTAAATTCCTGGCTCCGCCACTGATTTAGACCATTTTTAAAATGGTGTTTGTGGTATTATGAGTCTCAAAATGGGGTCTGAGATTTCGAACCGTTAACAAACAAAGGATTTTTAATTAATACCGTTAGATGTGATGACGTGGTGAAGGGTATTTTTGGAAAATTGAAATTTATTCATCTTTTTCATCGAACTAAATCCTAAATTCAACAATCTTCCAAGCCAACCTCATCTATGCTTCCTATACAACAAATTTGCAGAATCTTCCAACCTCATTTACTCAAACTAAACCAAAATTTCAACAAGTTGGTGATAAAGAAGAGTAATCATTTACCAGTAAAGAAGAGAATTGGTTTATCACATCCCTTACAACAGAAGAAGAACAAACATCAACAAACTAAGTTTTTTCACATTTTCTTGGGAACCAAATAGAAACAAAAACGAAGTCAATTGATTGATCAATAGTAACAGTAATGCGAAGGAGATGCTAAAGAAATTGGTACCCATTCATTATTATGGGTAAATGTAACTGAAATCTATTTGTTGTTGAAAGATATACCTTATAATTCAAATTCAAAATAAGAACCCAATTTATTGGTAAAAATCCAATTAATCAATAACAATCCATATGTTCAGCGAAACACAATTAGTCGGTTAATTCAAATCACAAAACAATTTCAGCAACATACAACGGTTCTTTGAAATCAAACCATACCAAGAACATACAAATGTTTTTCGAAATCAAACCAGAAACATACAAAATGAAAAATTAAACCTTCTTGGCTTAGATTTTCATCAATTTCTGGGAAAAGAGCTTGGTCGGCCAACTAGTGAATCTTTGGGGAGACGAAAGATCCTGCCATCTCCACTCTAGTTTTCATACTAGCTAACGAACACAATGGTGGTCACCGGAAGCTTCATCTCCATCGTGGCGTTGAAGACAAGAATATGATGCTTAATCTCCGACTAAAAAAACGCAACAACTTTGAGAATCAGATCGAAGATATGAGGATGTTCGGTGAGAAAGAAGAGTAGCAGTCTTTGTTACCCATTCAATAAGCTCAATGATGCAGTTTCAGAAGCTTGATTTCCATGGCTTCTTGTTGTAGATTTAATGGATTAAACTGATTTAGGGTTTGAAAATAGGGAGATGGTAAGAATTTGGTTTTCCTGTATTGCCCTTGCCACGTCATTAAAAAATAACGGTGTTAATTAAAAATCCTTCATTTGTTAATGTTCGAAATCTCAGATCCCAGTTTGAAACTCATAATATCATAAGCACTATCTTAAAAATGACTTAAACCACATGGTATTTTTTTGAAATTTACCCTTATAAAAAACTTGATGCTTTATTTTTAAAGTGAGAAATTATAACGTGAACCTGGCATTTTACACCGGATTACCCATCGGATGGATTTGATTTAAAGTTGAATAATTAATTAATTAAATATGAATTATTAATTAATCATCCAACTTTAAATCTCACTAGTCTGACGGGTAGTCCGGTCCAAACATTGGACTCTCTGTAAAAGTTGCCTTTATAAGTTATGGTTATTGGTATATTCCATTTCTAATAATTGTTTGTACGGCTTATTTTATCTTTGTATTAAAAAATTTATTAATAACAAAGGTTACAGAAAATTCCTTAAATCTTTTCATTCGTATTTTATCAGTTGATAATTTATTTCTCTTTACTTTTGTAATTTTCCTTTGACGATTACCAAGTACATAAGATCACTATAAGATGTTTAATGTTGTATTAATAAATTGCAAGCAAATGAAAAAACTATCAAAAATTGTGAAATTGCATAAAAAAAAGCCAAAATGTACTACGAATACAAATAAATATTATTTTTGGTAAAATGAATACAAATAAATATAGGTACTAAGTTTGAAATTTTCAAGATTATTTAGTTCATTCTGAATTCGCTAAACATCTATTGAAAGAACATTATAAAAAAAAAACAATATTTTTTTTCTTTCAGCACATTAAACGCTAAATGCAAAAGTCTATTTAAGGGAAATGACCCTCCTTTTTTTATGCACATCCTGAAAAAAAGCAATACTTTAAACATTAGTATACATCCAAAAGTTTCCAAACATTTTACACGAGCTATACAACTAGTTATACAAACATACAAATGTGGATAAAGTTTGAACTGAATTAATATGAAATTTATATATTAATTTATTTCAACGTAAATGTCTTGATATGTACAATAAATTCTCTATAAATTAATATGCTAACTGGGATCAAGAAAATTCATTAATTTTGGAGATGTATTAATTAATCGATAAAATAAAAATTATTAATTTATAGATAATTATTTATATCAAACATTTTTTATTTAATATAGACAAATTCAAATACAATAAATTGTATTGTTTTATGTATTAAACTTCATTCAATTAATATTATTTATTCAAAGTATGTCAATAAGTACTCAACTTATCGAAAATACTGAACAGTTTTTTTGATATAATTCGAAAACAATGCATAAGAGCTTTTGGACGTAATAAAAAAAATAGAATGTGACATAAGAAGATTTGAACTCTAAGAAAAAACTGACATCGATAGAGTCGAATTTTACAAAATTGTAATATATATATGTGTGTGTATATATATATATATATAATTATGATGAATTATTAGTTTATGATAATATCAGACCATATATTTATAAAATAAAATTTCAAAAAAATATAATATTATTTTATCGAAATTGCTCATATTTTGAACTGATCTAAATAGGGATAAGAGAAATATATAATATTACAAATTTTATTATTATAAAGAGTATAAATTTATAGATGTTAAATTCGTAGAGTTTAATTAAATTTTTATATTACTAGTCTATAAGAATAGGGTATGAAGGCTTACATACAATGCTTACAACATTAATTATGGGATCCACGTTGAGCTAAATTTGAACAAACCAATTAATATATACATACAATTGAGTGAGGGTTGTGTACTAAATTTATTAATATATACATACAATTGAGCTAGTTGATTTTATTAACTAGATTGAAAATAATTTTCAAATCAAAGGAATCTTCTATATATGCGCCTTGAAACTACACTTTGATGGCTACATTACGCGTCGTGAGGCCACCAAGAAACTTACAAACATTAATTATTATTCAACATATTCATCCATCACATAAGAAACTTACAAACATTAATTATTATTCAACATATTCATCCATCACATTTCTATTATTATCATCACCATATAAATTTTGCTTATATAAATCAAATTAACAATATTAAATTTCCATGGAAAGATCATTCCTACTGAAAAGGAAAGGAGGTTAAGTTATGGAACAAAATATGTTCTTACTGGTGTTTCCTTTCTCATCATACGTTCAGTTTAAAACACACGTCGATTGGTATAATTGAAAAAATGAAAAAATATAAAATCAACAATTAAAAAAAAATGAAAAAAATAAAAGAATGTACATGCGATGAATTTTGAACAGAAAATACTACTCGAAATCTTCGCAATACCAATTCCGATCAATCTATTTTATTACACGTTAAGTAATTTTTGAAATTGCATCTTTACAAGTTTACTATTGGCAATTCAACAAGTGACATGTATGAACCCTTTTGGAAATAGTCAATTTAGTAAGATTATTTGAAAAATTTGATCAATGTTAAAATCAATGGAAGTGTTGTGAGCTGACGTGTTATTAATTGTAATATAATATAACAAAGCAACAAAAGAGGGATGTTGGGAATCATAAACACTGATAAATTTGTCAACAAAATTAATAAAAAGAAAGAGAAGAAAAACAGTGGGATAAAGTGAGAAAACAATTGAAAAGTGAAAACGTGTGTAATACTTTCTTCCACATGCTAACTAAGCGTAAGCAATGGGCTCTACTTTACAATTTTAAATATCAAAGTAACGTTACCGTGTCCCATCAGCAAAACAAATTTTTTTGTTCTATCCAATTTTGTGAGGCTTTCTACTTCTTGGATTTTACATGCCTTAAAAAAACATTTATTAATATATGATTATAAACTGACAGAGAAAAGAAAATTTTAAATTGGATTACATTCTAGCAGGAGAAAGTAAACAATTTCAATATCCTTTATGAGTACATGTTAAACAAAACTAACATCCTCAATAGGCAAATATTATCTGTAAATGCATAACAATTTTATAAAAAAATTTAAAAAGAGGAGCATATTGCTTCACGTAAATTTTCATACGCGTAACAACGGGAACATCCATTTCATTCAATAATGATTGATTGTTTCAACTAGTTCAACAATATTCTTGCAACTTAATGATTTATCAATTATGAGTACTACCATCCATAGTTTGAATTGACATACAACGTGATTTGCAACTATGCAATACCCATAAAAAAAACTAACCTCAATACTAAATGGACTACAATTTTCACAGTTATAAAGTAATAAATCGAAGACAGAAAATTAAGTACGTGTTGCAATATGTCACACGCTACGTTAGCTAAGCTATATAAACCATGGGATAATGGCTACAATTTTGTTATCAAATATATATCCAACTAGACAAAACTGGAAAATCATATTAAACTTTAAATATAAGATCAAGAGTAAGGTAGCAATGGTTATGTTTATGTATATTAAATATGTTTAAAAAGAAAGATTCTCTTATAATCTCTAGTAGACTAGTAATACTTGATATAAAAGTATCATAAACTATTCTATTAAATATTCACTAATATTACTTATCAAAGGTAAGAAAAGTCAAAATAGTGATGACAATCTTCAATTCACTAATAGTTACGCGTCGGCACTTCCTTAAATTCGCCTAGCTTAAATTACTTTTATGTATCAGTACTTCTCATTGCACGGGCCGAATTATTTAAAGATAAAAATTAATTCTCAAAATTAATTTCAATATGTGATTTAGTATAGGTAAAACTGTTACCAATTTCCATTAAACAGCTAACAAATTGGAGAGTATGTGTTAAGGATCATATTTTTTATAAATATATATTTCTTTTTTGGATAAATTTAAAAAACATGTTTTGTGATTTAATGTTTTCTAGGATTTGTAAATTTTTTTTTCAAATCAGAATATGTAATTTCAAAAAATTAGTTAAAAAGGGTTAAAATATTATTTATTTAAAATATACCCATAGTATTTTAATAATTCACACACTCATATTTTAATTTTACATGTATGTCTCGGATATTTTTTATTTTTGATATGCTCTAAAATTTATCATCATATTTTTATTAAAAAATATCTACAAAACAAAAAAATTAAATATTATCATGTGCCTCATGATATAATTCAATATTAAAATATATTTTATTAAATAATTTTTTGAAACCACCTAAATGAAACCAGTAGAAAGTTCACTGTTTTCATTCATTTGACACAACTCCCGTTCAATGGTCCCCCAGCCTTTATCTAATTGTGGGGTTACCTTACCATTTGAATTGGTCACTTTGATCATTTCCTCTCCTTCTTCCGCACTACCCATTTTTATTATTTTGTTTTTGGTTTTCATTTTCTAGTCAAAAATATCTTTTTTAATTGTTTTCATTTTGTCTCTTCCCTATATAAAAACCATCTTCCTCCTCACCTTCTCAAACGCACAAGAACAAAACCCAACTTCCTTTCCTTCTCGTTAAATATATCCTTTTCTCCTTCCCAACTTCAATTATTTCATTTCTGTCACATACCCACTTCCCATTTCACCTCATTTATCACAAATCACACATAAAGTTTCAAACTTTAAATTTAATTTGCTTGTTTGAAATGGATTTGGAGCAGAAAATTCTATTAGATGAACTTATCCAAGGGAAGGAGTTCACAGAACAGTTAAGGGAGCAACTTAAGCTTATATCATCCCCTGAAGAGAGGCAATTTCTTGTTGAGAAAATACTTTCTTGCTACGACAAAGCACTTTCCTTGCTAAATCGGGACAATAACAACACCAATGTTCATTCACCACTCTCATATTGTGCCAACGGTAGTCCCACTAGTGATTTTGCTGACCAAGAATGTGTTAACAATTCTCCAAAAAATGTCTCCAAGAAGAGGTAATAAAAAATTAACATGATCTTTGACATAATATTATTAACTTAGTTTTTGGTTGGGTTATTGCTAAATTGTTCCTGTGTTTACAGAAAGTCAACACAACCCAGATGGACTGAACAAGTGAAGGTTTGCTCTGGTACTGGTCTTGAAGGGCCACTTAATGATGGCTATAATTGGAGAAAATATGGCCAAAAGGATATTCTTGGTGCTAATTTCCCAAGGTGAGAATTATTTATTGTTCAATTCGCATCTTTCACAGATTCCGTCTTTTTCATAAAAAAAATGATAATATTAAGTTACATTAGCCTTTAATCATTTCAAATATGTCACTATTAAAGTGGAGTTGAACTGATTTTAAGTATCATTTTTGTAAATTTTATAAGTTTTACAGTGATAATATGACATTCATTTGTTTTGATCCACCTTCACATAAACTTTTTTTACACTTTCAACCATAACAAGGAAAAATAGACTTTTTTACACTTTTAACCATGACAAGGACAAAATAAAAAGTTAAAGCTGCGCTTATCCAATTGCAGCTTTTATTAACATAGTACAGAAAGGCAGCTGCAAACTCAACTACAATTTTATATTTTCATGTTGTAGTTATTATGGTTGGACAAGTAGCTGGAAATTCATATCCTAATATTTAAATGCAACCCATTTAAGATATTAGGATAGTTCCTTTTCAGTTCTATAAGTTTACGCTGAAAAAAAACTACAACATAATAGCACGCCACTTTTGACTAAACAGTGTATTCATTAACTGCACTAAGTAACCCCAAGTTTTGTTGACGTTACAGGGGTTATTACAGATGCACACATAGAAACTCACAAGGCTGTTTAGCCACAAAACAAGTTCAAAGATCAGACAGGGATCCTGCCACTTTTGAAGTTACCTATAGAGGAAGACACACGTGTTTCCAATCCTCTACCCCTCGTGTCATTGATGAAAAACCCAAATCAAACATAAACACTTTTGATCAATTTGAACAGCATGAAGAGAAGCCGAAAGCAATTAAACTAAAGCAGTTATCTTTCAACTTTAAAGATGGGATTACAATCCAGGAATTGAAACCAGCTGACGAAGACGATATTTTTCCATCATTTTCTTTCCCTGATGCAAATAGTAACGTTTTCATGATGGAAACTAATTTATTGGATTGTTTCTCTCCTGAATTCATGTCTCCCACAACCTCGGATTTCTCTGTTTCGCCAGTTAACAGCTCGCCGATTGGAGAATGGGACATCTCGATAGACTTGACAGATTTCGAGGCCAATTTCCCGTTAGGGGAACCGGAGTTAGATTCTTAATGGGGTAAATAAGCTTAGTTAGTCCAAGACCAGCAATGAAAGAGGGAAGTTTGAGGATGTTTATAAGTCTCCTACACTGCTCGGCCAGGCAACATTAGTTCAGTTTTTCTCTCTTCATTTTTTCCTTCACTGTTTTAACAATTTCTTTCTGTAGTTTGTAAGGAATTATATTCATCTCCTAGACTAGTCTTTTGTATAATGATTTTGTTAGATGAATATTCAAGCGGATTTAACAGAACATACAAAAAAAAAACAAGCATAATGAATAGCACTAAAAGGATAATGTTTCCGAACAAGGCTTAAATTATAGCTGTTGAATTAGCTTGGACAACAATTTTTTTGTGAAGTCTCGACCTAGCTCGCCATTGAACAGGTCTAGTTGCTCATGCCATCACAAGCAGCGAATTTTAAATATTACTCAAACAGAAATGCAAAAGCAAGAAAGAAAGCTTAAGTTTAAAAAGACGGATCCAGTTTTGTCTGTGAGGAAAGCAATTTTTAATGTCCCACTGACTATAATGCTGAAATAACTTAAAAAAAGGTCCTGAAACTGAGATTATGTATAAAGGAACAGAGCCCAACTGTCTTCAACTGTGTTCATTTTTCAAAAGGAAAAACAAAACAATTACAAGTATAAATGTGATTTCTAACCTATTGAAGAAGAAAATTTATGTTCTGGCCTATTGAACACAGTAAGCACATTTTAAAATCTCAAGTGTCTGCCTCGAACCACCATTGTTAGAAACTTAGAAGTACCCGATTAATGTCCATCATTTCCTTTTCTGACTATTAAATGTATCCTTTGCTTTCTTGTGTTTGTTTCACCACGAGTTATGTATCAGTTGATCCTAGACCATTGGATGATGACAGTAGCGTATATTGATTATGTTCAGCATATCATTTCAATAGCAGAAGGAACAATAGAAATTTTCCTTGGAAGAAAACCGAGATATTCCCCATCGGATTGGATAAAAATGCTGTTGGTGCCTGAAATATCTTCCACTTCAATTGATTGAACACTGCAAAGGGAGATAAAAACTCTTAATATATGCTGCAGCTTTGAACATGTCTTAAAACATAACATCAGTGAAGTTGAACTATCCGAATAAGCTAAGACTGTTATTGTTGGTCTGAAATTTATACTTGAAAAAGAAGATTTTCCGGATCACATCACACTTTTCTGAAACAATATTAATCCCTTCCATTTATGTTGAATAAGGTAATACTAACAAAGAGAGCCTCCAGAACTGAAAGAAAGAACATGGAAGAACTAATATAATAATAATAATGATGATGATGATGATGAACTTTCGGTTGTATCAAGCGAATCCTACCTTCTTGAAGACACATTTTTCAGTGATAAATGTGTCCCACTATATAGTTTATGTAGCTTCAGGATAAAGTCATACCATTTGAAGTCCTGAAGAATTACGGCCTGCAGAAAAACAGAAGTAAATCAAACATTTTAGTAAACGAGAAAATATGCTAGAAGACAATAAGAACACAAGCAGCTATTCACCTCCAAGTTTCTACTGTAAGGGTCAGCATTTGGAGTGATTTTCATACCTCCACCAAAGTACTTTGCATTTCCAATGCAAAGGGCTGTTACTTGAGAACACAATTCCCATTCACCGTCATTAACCTAAATCCAGAACATCCTAGAAGTTATATAAGATCTATTAACACTCTATATTAAAGTGACTATCACGAGGAAGACAGAAGTGCTTTATGGATTGTTTCAGCCCTGAATACTTTCTGATAGACTAACCTTGATTTTGAGGTCATGATTCCTGTGCCCCCAAAAGCCTTGAAGTGCACCAATGATATAGCACAAATTTCCAAATCTCTTATATCTTGATGCATAATAACCAGCCTTTGCGCTCCTGCATTTTCCACAAAATAGCCATAATATTTCCAAATCAACAGCAACTCTTGTGAAGATGAATTTTTTTCTCTAATGTTAGTCAACTTACAAATGAATATCAGCAACATTTATAAAGTAATGAGGTTCTTCATTTTCTCCAGTAATTACTCCAACATCTACCTGTGATCTCACCCCTGCAGAACAGCTTAATTGAAAATTTATAGATGACAAAGAAAGCAAATTCGCAAACAAGTTTTGCAGCATGATATAAAGTAAAAAGTTTCAACTTTAGATTAATAACAAGGAAAACTGAGAAATAATTACCTCTAATAATGCGATCAACAGCTTCATACGGATCTGGTTTCCTGATTAAAAGCAAGGCAATTAACAATCTGTCAATGATCAAGAGGAAATGATATGTCATAAAAAGATTGAAAAACATTAAACCAGATGGAAAAGCGAACCAACTAACCAGCCCAATGTTCTGGCAAAATCAGACCCAGTTCCTAAAGGAATCAGCTGTAGAAAGGTATCATAATTACAGAATCATATCTGCCTTGAGAAAATACATAGCATGTAATTTTTTTATCACACGGCCATTTATTTAACAAGTTATCGTTGCTGTGAGCATAAATGATGATAAAATAATAACTCACAAGTACCAGGTAATAGTAGTCACTTACACCTAAGGCAGTAGGATTAGCAGCCTCTCTATTGTTATTGGTAACTGGCTTCCCATCCCAAAAGAATCCATTAACAACCTGCTCAGGAAAAGATAAAGTCAATGGAAATATTCCATCGATCGAATTGAGTAATGGAATTAGATTCTCTCCCAGGACACACCTTAAGGATATATAATATTACCTAATAGGAAACCATACGTTTTAGTTTCTTTTTTAGAGCATATATAAATTATAAAGCCAAACAAAAGCAATAGGTCAGTAAATATAAGCAAGTTGCACCTCATGTAGAGTGCCATCACCTCCAACAGGTATCACAGCATCTGCTCCGTCCCTTATTGCCTGCACAACCACTAATTTTTGTGTGTAAGGATATTTTACAAAACTTATTGCAAAAAGCCTCAGCATTTCCATTCCAACGATCAAGAAAATACTAACTCACACCTCTCTTGTTATATCGATTGCGTGATAAGGACCTGAAGTAAAAGATTCATGTATCTGGCAAGAATGAAGAGAAAATAACATTGATTAGATAAATTATCTGCAAGTAAAGATCATGGCACAATCATACTCTCTGTAGTTGCAAAAGTTTGTTTTTTAAGAACAAATTTCCTAGTGTTTAAATAGTTACGAAATTGAGAAAGAATTTAACAAATATTTTCCAAATATAACCTCACATGTAATATTGGCTACAATACAAATAAAAAAGTGGTTCGAATTCCAAAAATAGTCAAAGGAATTTTCGAGGAAAATAACACTGTAATTGAGACATTTTAGTGACTTGGTCAATGTCATATTATTATACCACAAGCTTTTGCAACCAGAGGGAGAAATACATAGTCCATAGAAGCTGGGAGCAACAGCGAACAAATTAGATCGATTTAAATTAAATATGTTGGTAACGTGAATGTTAAACTTCGAAATTCGTGCCATAATTCAGCAACACCAATTAGCTGAATGCTACTCCAACGTCAGAATAAACAAATAAAAACATTTTATAATTCATGATTTAATGGAAGCATCAAACTTAAGCGCAAAAGGACTGAACTTGCTTTATGAGCACATCGATCATATAATGGAACACAATTTTGCAAGACAATTTCTCCTACTATTTTTCACATTACATGACCTGTAATTGATGTAAGGAAAAATGCTAACATACATACCATTGTTTGTGAAATCACTAAGACAATATATGCATGTTTTGCTTGACGTTTTGACGGAATATTACTGACTGAATTACAGTCGGTATGTGCCAGTAAAATTTATAGGATCTAATGCATTTACTGTTGTATTGTCTATCAAACAATCCATTGGTAAGAGTTACCTCCCAATCATACTCAATTTCCATGGTCTTTTCCCTTTATAATCTCCCGTAACATGTTTGTGTATGCTACTAGGAAAACGAAAAAGTATTGACATTCATGAAATACGTCGCAGTGTAAACAAATGAAGAAACCTAAATATTGACTATTCGGAGAACAAAGAGGGAGGTGAAATGCAATGCATGAATTCGGAAAGAATTCATACTCAAAATTCAATCACAAGCTAACCTAGATAGCAGGCTTTGGGATAGATTTACTTGAACTAGAGAACTAAGCTACCAAATAGACAGAAACACAAATATAGCAATAGAATCAGCAAATATATAAACCTCACATTGCAATCTTTGTCGAGGCGAGACCTGAGATACGGAAGCAGTTTCTTCCATTCCTTGCCGGTACTCCCATTAGCTCCTGATCCAGTCAATAATTCTAAGATTGTAACTGAGCTGAACCAAACTCAAAAGTTCAAATTAATTTTCTCGGGAACGGAAAGGAAAATGTACAGAATTTAAAACGGAAAAACCTCTAGGATTGACGACGAAGACAAGGTCGCGCCGGGAAGGAAAGGCGGCGGAACCACCGCGGAAGATGGAGGGATTGAGAGAGAGATCAGAAGCCATAGATGAATGATGAGCTTTAAGAAGGAAAGGCTGAAGAGGTGTAGAGAGCATCCCTCCTTCCAATGCTATCCGATAACAAATTGCCATCTTCGATGATATTGATAGCTATCAACTCTTGTTTTTACCTTTCTTCAGTGTGTAACACGCTCATTATTTCAGTTTCAGATTGACTTTTATTTTCGCAATCCATATTTATGTGTTTTTTACGAGGAAAGTATAGGGGTATATTTGTAATTACAATTAATTTCGTTGAAAGTGAATTTAAATTAAATTGGAATTAAATCCCAACTAAACTGTACAGTTCATTGAAGTTTAAAAATGTATCAATATTGAAATTTAAATTTTTTTTTGTAAATATAAATTCTGAAAGAGGTTAATTTTCAAGCTTCATGTGTTTAACTGTTTATCAATTTTTTTGGTAATTATATGTGTTTATAATTTTATATAAAAGACATCAATATTCAAATTAAGTTAACTACTTTTTTAAAGTTAAATAACTAATGATTAGCAATTACGAACTTATCAAATTTTAAAATTATAAAATTTACTTAATTTAAAAAATTATAAGGTGGTTAAAACCACCTTTTAATTTATTATGATCTTTAAATATTTCATAAATATGTTTCTCAAAATTTATGTTTTGCTAGATTTTATAAATTTAAATAATTTTAAATTAATAAGTAGAAAAGCAAAATTTCGAGATTCAGCCCATTATTTGTATCTATCCCATATGTTAAAAAATCAAGCTAACTAATGGTCAGAATTACCCACGTATCAAATTCTTAAATTTGCTTCAACATATTTACTCTTGTATTCTCCAGACACACGAATTAATATTCTTTAATATAAAATATTCGTGTGCATTTCATTTTGATCAATAACGATAGCAAAACAGTAAAAAAAGCCATATATTAATGTAGCTTAGCCCCAAAAAATGCTTTTACTCATGAAGAGCACATTTGTTTGGCCTATTACTCAAAGAAGGCAAAATTATCTTCTTAGTTTACAACTATTGGCTGTGCCTTTTCTTCCATAAGCAAAATATAGCAACCGCATTCCTCAGAATACAGCCTTGAGCGACTCATCTAATGCCCAAATCAAATGAAAAATATTGCATACAAAATTCCCATCTTTTTCTGAGCAAATTCAAGAGCAGAAAGACAACAAAAACAGGACTTGTAAGTCCGGATTATTGCCATGATTTTGAATCATGATGACGATTCTTCGACTTCTTCCATGGAAGTATTGTCGCCAAATGGCATCCCCATGAAAGCCAAAAGATTTTGGGTTTCTTCGTCTGTTTTAGCAGAGGTTGTGATGCAAACATTCACTCCCTTTAGTTTACCAATTGCATCATATCTATCCTCTGGGAACATGCTCTGCTCGTGGATTTTTACTCTGTAATTCCCATGCCCATCGAAGAAGCTTGGGGTTGTACCTTGGAGATCGAACGTCCTAGGAAGCCCCAGATTGATAAGTCGATCCAAGAAAGAATACATCACCTGAGAAACATACAACATCATTATTGATTATTTTATTCCCACATAGAAAAATTATAGCAGTAAAACAAAAAGAGAGCCACCAGGTTACAAAATTGGCAATATTTTGTGTATAACGTCATGTGTAGTGCTGATACAATTACTGTATAGTGAGCTAGTGTGTCGCAACAGAGCAATCAAAATTTCGAAGTAATTTATTATATAATATGTGCTCCACATGTAAAAAAATTTCCACCTGAAGAACATAAGGAAGTAATCGATGCTGTATTCTTTGATCTAAAAGAAGTGACTTTATTGACATAGGAGTAATTGAAGCAGTCAATAGAGTTTATTGGAGATGAAAAGCCAATGTCTCTTAGCCTCTTCACTGTTTGTTCATATATAGACATCATCAGGCAAACATTTACCACAAGCGTTTTAAAAAATCTTCAAACCATGACACGCAAAATAAATTAAATTCGACAACTACACTGATACCTTTGAAACAAACAAAAAATGAAATGAAATGATGTATTATGACCCTAATCACAAAGAAACAACAGCATATTAGACTACGGCCTTTTGTTCTGAACTAGGTAACATATATACCAAGTTAGAATGGAAAATGTAGATAAATTTTTCCATGTCAAAAACATAAGAAGAATCAAGCAATAATTATGTCAATAGTTCTAGACAGTTTGAAAAATCCAGAAATTAACCAAGGGTTCAGATAAAGGAGACTCAAAGATGAGGCATAAGCATGCTAAAATAGTTGGAGAATGGAGACTCAAATATAAAGCAGGCAACAAAAAAAACAAGTATCCTATAGATGAGTCAAACATGCTTACATTTCCTCTGAGCGTGACAACAAGTCCTAGCGGTTTACCATCATTCATCCTGTAATTGGCCATAGAGTGCTTAGCTCTTGCCTTGACAGCTACCTCTCCTGTCTTGTTAGGTTTCTGTCCTGTAATAATAGCCATGTCATTCATAGCAACTTCCATACCTTTGGCATTCTGAGCAAGATCTCCAACGCTACATTTCACCACGATCTTTTCTATCTTTGGCACCTAGAATATTAAGGGTCCCCAAATCAAGGAGACAAAAAACATCAAAATAGACAATGCAGAATGAATGAAAAGTTATTGGCCAGTAATGGCCAGTTGATCAGTTGATGTATTCACTTTAGAACTTGTTTGCACTTTGCACATTATCAATCCCTAGCAATCATATATCATAGCACATAAACTTATTTTCTTCAGAGAGATCATAACTTAAGTTTTCAACATGGATTTTAGAATATTAGAGGAAACGAACATCAAAGTATATGATTTGCTTTGCCCTTCTGATGAAGGGCCAGTGACATTTACAACTGCGTATGAAAATGGTGGGAATCTCATCAATTATGAGAATTTCCCCTAACTCCATCTAAGCATTTCAATTTATGTATGCATTAGCTCCTAGTCAATTTCCCGCAATAAGCATCCGAAAACACGCAACACCATCATCTACCAGTGCAATTTTCTCATTAATCATTCAAATCAAGACCAAATATACAAAATAGTCGTAATTCCCACTTCATATCTCATTATCGATTCGAAACTCGAAATCGGCATGGCACGTAAGAGTTGAGCAGCAAGAAATTGAAAATAGACAAAGAGCAAGAATAAAGAGATCACCTGGTCAATGTTGGCATAGCGAAACTTCTGCATAAGTACAGGAACGATCTGTTCATTGTATATGGTCTTGAGGCGAAAGCTCATTTTCAATTCTGAATCTTACACCAGCGCACTATCTCTTGTTCACTGCTCGATTCCGGTTTTAGGGTTTTTGTAACGTTCTTTGGGTGGGTTCAGCGCTGGTCCAGTGAACTGTAATTTTTTTTTGCCTGGTCATTTATCCTGAAATTACAATTTTCAATTTTCCACCTAAATTTGAAAATGATGGCAAACCTTTGTTTACCTTTTTAAAAATGATATGTTTTAAAAATTTATCTCCGTTCATGTTAAAAACTAACATGTGAATTTTAGAATGATAAACTAATACATTTTCATAATTATATGTGAGTAGACAAACGTTCACATTATATATATATATATATATATATATATATATATATATATATATATATATATATATATATATATGTTAAATAGATGTATGTTCATTCAAGAAACTCTTGTTAACCATAATACATTTAAATTAATGTTGGATGAGTTGTCCAAAAATTTATTACACGATTAGCTCTAATTCAAACTATGGTGAAAAAAAAGAGCCAACTTAACATTAACATGAAGAAGGAAAAGATGATTAACTATCGAAAGATTTGGTGTATTGTTAACTTTTTACCATGAAAAATAACGGGATTAAAAAACTATGGATGAAGTTGGAAGAGTTTCAAGACCTTCTTTCAAGCTCATAAATTGTTCCATTATGTGTAAGTTTATAATTACCAAAATGTGAGTTGAACTCTTTAGGTTTTAATAATTATTATTTTAATCTTGAAGTCAATTAAGTTTAGTAATATTTGCATGGTTATTATTTCAATGAAACAAGTTAGAATTAATTTAATTTGACTCACATTACATCAATGTTCAAGTTTAAAAAACTAATGATCAATTGATATCTAAATTTGTTGATACCAGATCTAAGAATTTAACTTGTCTAGACTTGTACGTTATACGTAGAAAGTAAATATTAATTTATTAGACTTAATTAATTTCCAAATTATGGTAGTAAATTGTATCTGGATGGACCGTGACACATAACTGTCCATATTCTACATGGTATGGAAGATTCTTGAGTAGATGCCTCGTAACTTAAGCCGATATCAATTGCTACTACTTAACCTTAAAAGTAAACGAAAACAAGGGACTTAACTGAACGATTTAAAACCTATGGGCTAAGGATAAAAAAACAGAAAAGTTTTGGCTGTGAATCGAATGTTTGGTCTTTAATAATATCGGGGTTGGTTTTCGTATACGCGCCTTACAAGCCAATAATGAAAACGTCAACATAGTCCGTGCAGCAATTGCTTTATTTAGGCGGCAGCCTAACGGAAATAAAGAGTCCACGCAAGTGCAGGCGCGTGGGATTACGCAACTGGTATTATCTTTTTCTTTTCCAGTAAACCATTTTCTTCTATATTTTTTCCTCACAGTTAAGAAAATGCGAATATCGCCATCTCTGCAAATCTGTTCCACAAATTCTCCCTCAATCTTTTCTGTTTAGTGCACCGACTCTCTGATCCAAGAATCCAGGCGGAGATAGGAGATTCAATTCGTTTCCACTGCATCTTTGTCTCCTCCATTTTTCTCTCTGTTATGGACCCTCCGGTCCGGAACTAATATATTTTATTGTAACAAAACCCTAGTTTTCTTTGAAATTTGTAGATTGTCACAAAACCCTAGGATTTTAATCGTTATTTCTCATTGGAAGCTGCTGATCTCACGAGTTCGGCAATCGTTTTTACAATCATGCTTTTGAGATCATGTTGGGGTTCAGAAATTAACTTTTAATTGGAAGAATTTTGCGATTCTATGTATTTGATGGTCTTCCAAGCATCATTTTGGTGGTAGTGATCGCGCTTTGTTTTCTTACTATTTTGAAAAGATATTAAGGATATTGATAGCTAATGAGCTAAATTGTTAATTCTGCGGGATATAGCTGTGCAGAGATAAGTGGATTAAGTAGAGCGTGAACTCGGTAGGTTTAGCTCGACGCCCGCTGATATTTGGCTCTTTGTTCTTTCATTTGTACTGGATGCGCTTATGAATCTTATTGGAGGGATGTCTGGTTGTTGAGTGAATAATCAATTGAAATCTTGTTCTTAAATATAGACAAATCTATCATTTAACTCTTCGATCTAGATTAGAACAGTGTTGTACAAATAGTTTCTGACGGTGGCGATAGGAGCAGTTGGACTAATTTGGATGATGTGCTGCAAGGGTATAGCGTAGCCGAGTTGCTAGCAGAAGAATATTATAGTATTGTTTGCTTTTTGTGAAATTTTAGTGGTAGCAGAATGAGCTTTGAAAGTCAGGAGCAACATGAACTGAATCCGCTTGCTGAAAGGAACGACGAAGCACCAAAGTAATGAGCTTATATTCTTTGCATTTTTTATTGCTACATTGAAGCCATACTGCTATTATCTGTTATTTCTTTTCTTGAGATTTACTAATTTTAGCGGACAAATGATCCAGGAGGTTCAAAGTTTCATATACAAGAGATTTCCTTCTATCCTTGAGTCAGTTGGATGTTTGCAAGAAGTTACCCAGTGGATTTGACGAATCAATTTTGAGGTAAGATACTGCTGTTAAATAATTAAAGATATCGTTGACAGTTTGAAATTATAGCTTTACTATTGTAATGCTGTGAAGCTAATATCACATCTTCTCTCTGTCCACCAGTGAATTTGAGGATGTCCAACAGGATCGATTCAGAATTTCTGGCGGATTGTCATCACAAAGTTATAGACGCAACGATTATAGTTCATCCCCACCAACAAGAGGTGATGGAAATTACTATGCACGGGCTATCCATGGTAGATGGGATAGTCGTTCATCTGGAAGGAGTGATGGTGATAGTGATTCACAACCTGATTTAGACTCAGGTCAGCCTTATCAAAATAGTTGTCTTCCGTAATGATGTTCCAGTACAGGGGATTATTTTGTAGAACAGTATTTCAGATTTCCTTAATTATTTTTGTGTGTTTATTTGGGGTTGTTTCCCCAAAGTAATTAAATCTGATATACCTACCTTTTTGTTGATTTTTTTTCATAACTGCCTGGATATAAAATTTGAAAGTGACTAGTGTGTCCAGTATTGCTGTTTACTGGATTATGACTCATTGTGATTCGTTTTTTAGCAACATTGATGTGCCTATGTTACTATACATGATTTCGTGCTATTAGTCACTAAAAAAAGTTCAAATTAAATGTTGGCAAGATTTTAACGGCCGTATGGTTGGTTTGTTGATTTGTTTATATTTGGCATTAACATGTTTTTCTGACTGGTCGTGACTGATATCTTAGCATAGTTGTTAAGACTGAACTTGTGACCTCCTAGGTTCGAGTTACATCCGAGGTGGGGTGGTGTTTTTCTTTCCATTTAATGTGTAAGAGCAATTGCGCAATTTTTTAAAAAAAAATGTTTTCTGACTGGTTGAATTGTTCACCTTAATGCACAGATTCTGCAAAGCGTGGCAACCAATCTCGACTTTCTTGGCAAGTCCCTGAGCATGATGGACTTCTTGGGAGTGGTTCTTTTCCAAGACCACCTGGGTTTGTTACCGGGACTTCAGGTCCAAAATCTCTAACTAATGATCAATACCAGCTTAACCGGAGCAATGAACCATATCACCCACCTCGCCCTTATAAGGTGAAGTGAAACCCCTTTTCCATTTCAATTGTCGTTTCTTCATATTTGGCATAATTGATTCTGAACTTGAGCGCATGAATTGTTAGCTGTTTCATAATTCACAGAAAGCAACCGAGTTAGGAATTTGCATTGGCAGAAATTTTCTTCTGAATCTGCCCTTGGAATTCATTTAATTGGCCTGTAACTTTTCAGGCGGTACCTCACTTACGCAGGGACACTCATGACTCATACAACGATGAAACTTTTGGTTCAGCTGAAAACACAAATGAGGATAGAGCAGAAGAGGAAAGAAAGAGAAGAGGTAAGATTTTTATGATACAAGAGTACTGTACATTTCACAATGCAATTTCGCGGTGTTGATTTATTGTATAGTCATTTTAAATTTTGATGTGAAAATTTCCATTCAGCTTCCTTTGAGTTGATGAGGAAAGAACAACATAAAGCTTTTCAAGAAAAGCAGAAGAATCCAGAAAAGAGTAAAGATAACTTTGATTTTAGTGAATTGCTGGAGGATCCAAAAGACAATAAGAGATTCTTGAATAGAAGAAATGAATCTGATGAGTCGGTGATACATCCTACCTCAAGTAATGAGTCTGATAAGTCTTCATTCCCTTTATCAGCTCCTGTATCTAGACCTCTTGTGCCCCCAGGTTTTTCAAGTCCTACCGTGGAGAAAAATATTGGAATTAAACCATCAACTTATCCTCAACCACTAGAGGTAGTTCCCTTATATGTTTTTTAATCTTGGTTGCATTTAGAGATTATCTCGGCAGACAGAGAGCCTGCATCAAATATACATTACGAGGTGTATTTTTTTAACATATTTGGGCTGATAAATTTGGCTATATAAGGCTTATCTGATGTCTACGCTTTGCATTTGTTACAAACTAACGTTAGAAAGAAACTGGGTCACATAGGTTACCTTGTATATGTGGTTTGTTGGTCAGCATAATATATTCCTCTTGTTATCTTGAACTTTGTTTACCTTGTTGATGTGGTTTGTTGGTAAATTAACATAATTTAGAACATTCTGATTGACCATGCTGTTTCTTGGTACACCATGAGTGCATCACATATTAATTGATTATATTTGTAGATTGGCAATAATTTGGTTGGTAGCCTTTTCCACAACAAAGGAAATCGCTTGCTAAGTGGGGATTCTAATAATCTGGAGGATAAACAATCTATAGAAGAAATTGATTCTAAAGGGCAGCTGTTAGGTGCTTCAAGCATTCCGGTTCCTGTTAATAAACAGAGCGAAAAGATACAGAATTTTCCTTTTGCTGTGGATATTTCAAAAAAAGCAATTGACAATGATAATCAATCTAAAATTTTTGAAACTTTAGAGGCCGCAGAGAGTAGTGAAATCATGGAGCATGATGCTAAGGATGTGATAGGGAATAGAGTTGTTGGCGAGTCTACTCAAACCCATTCAACCTCAGTCCTCGACAAGCTCTTCAGCAGCACTTTGACACTAAATGGTGTCGGCCCCTCCAACATCATAGAGGTAAATGTATTTTGACTGTTTTCTTTTTGTATAGTTCTTTGAACCCAAGGGACTTTGGCACTTGAAAGCTATTTCTGCATTTCCCCCCCTTAATTTGATGGATCTTGTGCTGTTAAAGTTAAATCATGCATATTGTGGTGATTGTTTACTTGTGTTAATTTCAAGTTTCTTCTTTAATACCATCAAAACTAAATGGGAATGAAAATCTCCCTCAGTGCAACCTTCACGATATCTATTAATTATTTGAACATCTGCTAGTATATAGTTGCTGATTTTCCTTTTACATTTGTTGATAAACTGTTCCACTGATGACTCATCTCCTGGTTTCATCTCTATTTTAGTTAAGAGTCATTTTGAGGAAAGATATGTTAATTGCATATCCCATTGGCTTTTTGCAAAGAGAATATCAGTTTAACACAAGATAATTTACATATGCCTGTATATATGAACACTATATGGTTGAAATGATATTCAGCCAGTCAGATATTTTAGCGTTGAACAGGTAAACTATTATCATGTTGTATGGGTTTCGAATTATCTGAATACTTTCTTAAACATGGGGAAGCAGTTTTCCACCTTTGCTTGATGCCGTGTAGTTTCAAATCCAGCTGATAACTTTCTTTTCTTTTTTAATTTCCTAATGAGTGAACATGTTTGTTGCTGGTTGTTTTGTTCTTGGTATTTTTGAAGCAGAAATGTGTTAAATTTACAAGTTTTGAGCGCTAAGTTTGTGAATCAGTTTATGTATTTTTTGTTCTTTTACTTCAACTGCACCAGAATGTTGTTAAGGTGGATGATGCGTGGACTCCTCACATGGTTCAGTCTTCCAAGTTTGCTCAGTGGTTCCTTGAAGAAGGTATCAGAATCGATATCTTAGTGTTTAGAATCAATAGCTTTTAGCTCAACTTCTCATTATTTGTGTATATACTATACTTGCAGAAAAGAAACCACTGGATGATCTATCGTCTAGCAGGCCCAATAAGCTAGTTGAAGATTTCTTATCTGATGGCCCTAATAAAGAAGGTGACGAGTTCTCCTTTTGCAGGACAACTATAGCAGTTGACGATTATTCATCTGAAAGGTCCAATGGGTTGTTATCTCTAATTGTTGGTGGTGAGAAAAGTGGATCATTGATATTTGGCGGTGAGAACGGATCATTGATTGTTGGTGGTGAGAATGACAAAGTATTAGTTAATGACACCAAAAAAGGCAGCTCCGATGTTTTTGATTTTAAACTAACCGAGAACATTCCTCCAAGCTTCCCTCTCCAGTTGACTGGAATTGCAGATGAGCGTGTGGCACCCAAATCAGTGCTTCAAACTGTTGAAACAATGGATAAAATAGCAGTTCCAGCTGTGCTGACATGTGAAGACCTAGAACAGTCAATGCTATCTGAAATTACAGAAGTTACCCCGGTGTTGCCTCCACCTGTTGGGAGCTGGAATGGTTTGGTTGCTGAGACAGAGCAGAAGAAAGTTGACATCGATAGTCATGCATCACAACACCTCCTTTCCCTGTTACAGAAGGGAGAGCCATCTGCTGATGTGGGAATTTTATCTTCTGTCAGACTACAAAACACTGAAAAAGAGAATCGTGGCACTACATTTCATGATTCCAGTGAGACTGAAAACACCCCCAGTGCAGGAAAGCCTTTGACTCTTGAAACACTTTTTGGAACCGCCTTTATGAAGGAGCTGAAGTCAGCTGGAGCACCGACTTCTGGCCAAAGAAGCCAGAGTGAATCAATAGAACCTTCCTTTCCTGTGATGGAAAATATTCTTGGTTCTACGGCTGATATAGCATCCAGCTTCCCGAGTCATGGAAATGGTCTTCCGACTAGCCAGAGAGCACCGGTGACACCAGAGACTATTGGCGAGCGGATTTTGGGCTTTGATATTCAAAGCAAAGTTGATTCCTCAGAGTTTCGAACTGCATTTGGATCTAAGCATGGTGGTTTTGATGGATCTGCTGGAGTGGGACTTCCTGAAGAAGATACATTGATTGCAGCCAATGATCCTTTAAATCTTCAGAACTTCTTATCTGGCAGGAATTTGGCAAAAGCCAAGTCACTGCTGGCACCCGAAAAAGCAGTTGAAGCACCTATGAATTCTTTTTATCAAGATGAAAGAACTATCATGGGCTTACACGAAGGTCAAGAGGCTATGTTCCGCAGTCCTTATGATATGAGGGAATCTGATCTTTTGCATCAAAAGATTCATGGCCAGTCATCATCTGCACAGCTTCATCCTTCTCAGTTGAATCATGGAGGGCCAAGGTTTCATCCACAAGATTCTGATCCTTCTAATAATAATGCTCGTATGAAATACATGGCATCAGAGAACATTGTTCGCCATGATCATCCCAATCATCTATTTCCTGCAAATTTGCTTCACCCCTCTTTTCATCATCCTTCTAATGGATTGACTGGGTTAGACCCTAATCCACATAATCTTATGTTGCAACAAATGCACATGTCTGGCAATATTCCACCTCATCTATTACGAGGATTTCCCAGGGGTGCACCTTTGTCTCCGCATCCCAACAATCAGGTCACTAGTTTTATGCAAGAACCTAACCTCATACAAGGACTCTCTTTTGGTCATAAGCAGCCTAATTTTGGAGGCCCTGGAATTGCACCTCAAGGTAAAAGCACTTGCCCTCATGTTTGTCTTTACGTGTTTGTTTGTGCTCTTTATAAATTGATGCCATCTCGTTTTCTTTATATGCTTTTAAAATTTTTTTTTTAACAAAGAGATCTTTTTGTTTCTGGGTTTATCATCGCTGTTTGAATCTTTTATGACTTGTACCTTTTGAGGCATGTTCTCCCATTGGGTAATAATTGAATAAATGTAGTTAACAATAACTCCCGTGTGCCTGAGGGAGTACGTTCAGTAGCTTGATCTTCTTACCAAGTCTATTCTGATAGGGCTCTGTTCTTTTCAATGATTTTGCATTTACTTCAGTTCAATATATTTTTAAGGTTAATTAAACAAGTTCAGCATGGTTGAAAAGAACATAGCCTCAAAGTGCAACATGTAGCCTTTACATGAATGGAACTAACATGATGTGGTTCTGAATCAGGAATGGCTTGGGTCGCAATTACTCATTATCAGAGTATCTTTGAGTTATATAGTGATACATCAAATCGCACCTTGATAATATGATGACCAGAGCGATTGTTGCATTTCACCTCCATATCTGCACTTAATTATTAAACTCCTAATGAATTTGATTTTGCTTAATCATTGTAGCAGTTAGAGCTGGATGAATATGTAAATAGGTTTTCTTGATCATGAACTGTGCAGGGGGTGATGTTAGAAGTAGAGCTCCTCGCCCAGAGGCACTGCAAAGGCTTATAGAGATGGAACTTAGGTCAAATCACCCTTCCCCCACCAGCGGCCCCCACAATCAAGCAAGAATTTATGGTCATGAGTTAGACATGGGTTTCGGCTTTAGGTAGTTTTTATACTCTGCCCACGCTTGTGTATATAATGGAGCTTTAAAAATTTACCACAATTTGTGGCTTTGTATTCCTTCAAGTTGGCACTCCGCTGAAACTTTACTACTTTCTTTTCCCTATTGAGATGATCAATGAACAAGTCCCAGATAGCATCCAATAATAACAAGACTTGTACCTGAAGCAGAACACAAAATCTTTTCATCTTTCCTCTTTAACAATAGCTGCTATTACGTTTTAGAAATGTGTTATAAACATTTTATAAACCATAGACACGGCACTGCTTTTCTGTCGGCAATGATACTTTTACGTGGGTTTCAGATTTGTGAAAGCTGTATTTAATTATTTATATACTCAAAAAATTCCAGTGAATCCCTATACTATTCTGATTTGCCTCGGACAAGACCAAAAAACAACTTCTTGCCAGAAGCAAGCAAATAAAGGGGGCCGATGTATGAATTTGGAGCTTATACCAGTGGATCTGATAGCGTTGCGTCATAAGACCAAGTGATTCATACAAAAGACATGTAAAAGAACTTTCAATAGATATTTTTGCATGTGTGCTGATAAAATACTTTTTCTTTAGAAAGGACGTGATCATTTGTATGATCCCTTATCTACAGTTTAAAGAAACTCAACATATTGAGTGTATGGTTGTTTGATGATGAATGTACACAAACATGGTTGCAACAAAACTCTCACATCCCACGTTGAGCACAACCTTATTCAAATCCTAAGATGATTATTCCTAATAGCAACTTGCAGTAAAAACTTACTCAAACACTATACAAGAGAGCCTCCTCACCCACAAAACAGAAACCACTATGCTAGCAGGCAGCACTGCATTTGCATGATATACACACATAATACTGCGAAATAACTAAACCAAAAGTGCAGTGCAACACTATACTATATTGTACAATTCATATACAACCACTTCTGAGGAAGCATAAACACATGATGAAACCGAAGCGAACTTTTTAAACCCTCACTTCATTTTGAGCTGAAATGAAAGTTGAAGTTTGAGCAGAAGCGGTATCCCCAATTAAACCCCTAGATTTAGGCTTCTCAGTCTCAATATCATAAGATGCTAGCAGCTGTCTCTGTATCAATTTTACACAAACAAGACCAATAAGCATGAATTCATATCTACGGCGCCATTTTAAGATTTTAATGGAACTCTAAAACAAAGTAGTTCCATATATTTGTATAATAGACAACATCTACAATAAAAAAACCAAAGAATAAAAAAGAACAGATGAGAGAAGAAGAAATAAAACTCATGAAGACTTCGCACAACATACATAGTCTTCGAACTTGGGGTTTGTCAAATTAACAGCAAGGTTTCTCATCAACAGCAATACCTAAGAAATAAGCAATAACATCCCATTGAGAGGCAGAATATATGGTAGGAAAACGATGATACCACCAAACCATAGTAATAATTTGCGAAATATTTCGAATAACTCACAGTTTCCATATTTATTGGGTCCATCTGCTTTAACCTCTGTAAATGGCCACTGGATTGTGGGTCAAAGACACTCCCAATGAAGCTGTACACCTGAGCAAAATCTGGCATAACTGCATCTTGAAAAGCATGAAAAACTCACGTTTAGGAAACTAGGGTCAATACAGGATCATTTGAAGTTTAATGCAAGTGTGCCCTCAGAATGATATGTGCTTTAATCAGCAAGGGAATGGAAAAAAAAACACAGGTGAAGCTAAGCCCCCAAAAAGTTTGTACATAGCATGAGAGAAGCACTCTAAGTTTCACATAGAGAATAATATCTTGCAATAGACAGGGCTCATTTCATTGACAACCTAAAGCATAACCAAGTTAGATCAGAAGGAAAAGCAAATTTCACAACTTGATGTAAGTAGTTAATGATAAGATGAGAGAAGTTAAACTAGATGTGTTTTTAAATTGTACGTCTTGCAAGCCTAAGGGCTCCTTTGGGACAAATCTATGGAACGCTGGTGACTGCTGCATTCAAAGACCAGGTAATAAATATGACAACACTACGCTGACAAAGTCATTCATAATGAAAGAGGAACTGATATCAACAACACCGTAAGACCTTCTTGGTTTAAACCATATTGTTACAGGAAAACGAGAGGCAAAACTACAGATGAAGTACCCAACTGAACTTGACAAAGGTTAAATAAATGTATGCTTAAAAAACATATTAAACTATGTGGGAATCATTCATTTTAATCATGTCATTTGGAGATCATACATTCATTTCATGTATCCAAGTTAAAATCAGCTAATGATTGCTAACCTCTCGTTGGTTTTCCCTGTTCACATTGGTCAATTATTTCACTATTTTGTCTAGTTCCTGGCGTGCTTTCATTGCTACTACTATAGCAGCAATTACTTCCAACTTTAGGTGCAGCCAATCCAGAATCCTCTAAAAAAGATATCATTCCAAGATTAGTTTAACAGCAAAAAAATAGCGGGCAAGAGAAAACAATTGACAAAAAATTATACCTTTCGTCACTTGAGACGCAGTAACTGGCACCATTGAGTTAAATCTCCATAATGTCGAAGTTCCACCAGTCAATGGATTTCCAATAACCGATGATGAATCTGATCTATAAACATGAGCAGGTTCAAGCGAAGCAGAAGCAGCTTGAAATGGGGCAGTTACAACTGGAGCTGCTATATGTTTACACAAGAGTGTGTGTCAGTTGCATAGTAGTCACGGCGCTAAGCGCACCCAAGGCGACAGGGGGCCCTGTTGCCTAGGCGCGAGGCGAAGGCGAAGGCGCACAAAAAGCGCAAACTAGGCGTATGAACTAAAAAAACTTAAATTAAAATTTTTTTCACTTAACTTGAAAGAAAATTCAAAGTTAA
>CATIWQ010341810.1:0-31339 GCA_949673415.1 Euphorbia schlechtendalii | reverse complement strand
CCGCCTAACTAGTGGGATTCAAAGCAGAATGACAATAAGCATATTTTGCACATTATGATACCATAAAATTGAATATTTACTCTAAAAATCTTGAACTAAACAATATTAAACATAACTGTAGAAAAAGAAAAGAAATTGGAGATATTATTATACGACTTAATTGGAAAAATATTCCTCACTTGAGAATCTCACATCCCATCCAACCGATTCAGGAATTATTTTAACAAACCTGATTATATATTAAAAAAATAATAAACACCTTTTTAGTCTCACAAAGTATAATTTTATAGATTCAAAGCTAAAGATAAGTTATGCCCCATTTGTTTAATTTAATGAAAAAATTTGTTTATTGAAATTAAGAAAAAGGCTCACAAAAGACAATTTATCTTAGAAAAATATTGTACGAGGAAAGAAAATAAATATTTTGCATGGCTCTTAACATATGTAAATGAATTAGGCCTTAGAAATATTAAATAGTTTAATACTTCAACATTGGATTATATATACAATACTTTTTTTGTTGCCACCTGATTACGAGAGCTTTTCTCCGATTATATATGGATCCAATCCCGAGATACATATCTGGTTACAGAGGGTGAATCTTTATCAATGATTTTTTACATTTAATAAAAAAACTCGAACTTAAAATATTGCTTAAATGATACCAACTATCACTTGAACCAATCTCGTTGTTGGATTACAGAATACTAAGAAAGTTAGTATCTTAAATAGTTGGATGTAGCAGTAAGGAACTCCATTTTATTTACAAGTTTCAAGTTTGTGTCTTATAAATGAAATAAGTAGTTGCAAAGTTGACTCCACCTTTTTCGGCTCAAATCCAAACTAAGCTGAATAGTAAAAAAAGTAAAAATACTACTATCTTTTATCAACATATAACGTCTAAGTATTAGAAGAAAAAAAGTTTAAAAGTGTGTAATTATATATAATATAGTAGTAGCTTATATTTTTTCAACTTAAATTTTATTCCATATTGTTATGAACTGCCATGATCATACATTTTTTTGAAGCTTTGCAAACCATCAGTCGACGAAATGATTTATGTAAGGGAAATTTTTTATGGCTGACGGGACATCAACTTCAACATTTCCTATCTCCTTCCATCTATTGTTATAAATTTAAAGTAAGTTTAGTTCTATTTTTATATTGAAAATTACGTTAATGATATTAATAAAAAATGATAATAATTATAATCTAAGGTGGACAAAAACAATATTAATATAAAAAAATATTTAAGTTAATTTCCGTTAAGATGCTTAAGTTATAAATTAATGATATTAGAAGGGTTGAGATTTTCTAATGTTCAAAATTGAATAATACTTTAATGTATTAGTTATCTCTCTTACTTTATGGTAAAAGATAAAAAAACATACTTTTAATCAAAGTCAATCATTTTAAAATGGATGGATGAAATTATCTCAAAATCATTCTAATGTTCAAAACGAACATCAAAGAATTCCAATAGGATGATAATGAATAAAGGAGGGGCCAGCAACCGTCCCATGAGATCATCAATTTATTATCTTATATTGCGACGGCACGATAACGGTTGGACAACGAAATCTGTGGTCAATTTCAGAACATTAATACCGAACAAGTAGTTAATCAAAATATCTTGGGATGGTAGATAATCGTAATTATTAAAAATAACCAAAGGAATAAATTTATTCATCCTAATATTTTATCCCATAATTTTTTTAAGTTTATACCATTTTAGTTTTATTTGATAGCTTCTGTTTGTTGATGTTATTTATTTTCTTTGTAATGATATTATTGTTTTACTATACCAGTACTGTTTTGTCTTTAAAAAGGCTAAAACAAATTTGTTTATAGTGATCATAATCAAGTATTTCAATTTATTACATGAAGGTGCAAGATTTTATTTTTTTCAACTTATTTCATTCAATTCAGTCCGATTTAGTATATTTAGTTTTTAATACTTATAAATATGCACTGAAATAAGTTAAATTTAATTTAATTTAATTCATCGACTTTTAAGTTAAAAACAGATAAAGAACAAACCCTGAATTGATTCATACAAAAACCCATGAAAATCCTATCATCCTAATTAGCATATCAGGACTATACATAAAAAATCTCTAACCGTAAGTAGCATGTCAATATTAATGTAGTAAGTCTCGTTTAGTTTGTTTTTACGCTTTATTGATATGGTTGATGTTTGCCGTTAATGATAGTATTTTATTGTTGTTAGCAACTATTTAATAATTGTCACGAAACATTAAATAAATTTTCGGAAACTTATTCAACAATTGTCTTTCATTTTTTTTGACATTAAACAATAATTTTTAATGTTTTCTTAAGATTGTCAAACATTTGTTTCCACGTGTTTTAGAGACAAAATGTTATCCACGATAACAAATAACACACCTCCTATAATAGTAAATGTTAACAACAAAACTGTCCACGATTGAATTAAAAAATTTTGTATTGTCGTGGTGTGGCTGCCATCATTTTCTTTAGACATAATACATTACTTCTTTCTTATTTATTTATTTATTTATTTATATATGTATTTATCAATTACCAAGTAAGAACAAATTTGGATTTGGTGTGATGACATGAATGGGACTTTTGATGTTTACATTCTCATAAATAATTTATTAGATGAGTTATTGGAATTAATTTCACAAGTTTTCCTAAATGTTAGGGGGATGAACTTATGCAAATATTGTGGAGGAAAACAAATTAAAAAGCATTACATTAATCATAAGGAGGTGTATCAACTAATTAATCAGGCATTGATACTTCTTTTTCAATGATATTTTTTATAAATTTAAAATATATTGGCTTACATATAATATTATTGCAATTTTAAGACTTTTTTCAGAGGCGACCCCAAACTGATGGTGGAAAGGATGACTGCCCTGCCTCAATTACCAGAGAAAACAAATCAACCATCACCTTTTGTTGGCACCTCATTGTTGACAATTTATATTTTAATATCCGCGTTTAGACCTGTTCGAGGGCTGGGGTACCCGCCCGGCCCGGCTCAAGCTCGCTTCAACGGGCCGGGTTTGGACACTTATTTTTTTTAAAAATCCCGCCCGAGCCCGAACCCGTCAAAGCTCGAATTATTATTGGTCGGGCTTGGTTTTTATATAAATACCCAAGCCCGGCCCGAACCCGGTCCGACGAATAATTTTATTTGTTTATAACTATTTTAAAATTTTATATTTTATACTATTAAATTTATATACTTGATTGTAATGAAATTCAACAAATATTAAAGATTTTAAATAAACAATGCAATTATGTTTAAAATTTAAATATATTTTGATTTATTTTATATTTTTTGTATTTAATTTAATAAAAAAGTTTATAATAAAAAAAATATTTGCAGGGCCGGGCTGGGCTTGGGAATTACCTTATAAACCCTGCCCGAGCCCGAAATTCTAAAGTATGGGTTTGGGCAGGGCTTGGGTTAATATTTTTATTAAAAAGCCCACCAAGCCGGCCAGAACCCGGCCCAACCCGTCCGACAAACAGGACTATCCGCCTTATACCACTTCGAGTCTTGATACAAGTACTAAATTTTCTTATACGTTAATGGCATTAGTTTTCTATTGTTGCTTATATGATATAGGATAACTACTGTAGATACTTGTGGTTTCTTAAATTTCAAATTTCAGAATGAAAAATGAAAGTTTTAAAATTTACTATACAATGTTATATCAATTAGTATTCTTTATTAAAATTTTAGTGAACATAAGGTGCATATGCCATACTCTACAATGATCCTTTGAGGCGCATTAGGGTTTAATTTCATGGTTTCGGAAATTGAAATCTGCATGTTCCCATAAACATATTTTCAGATACCTTTTTAAAAAGCAGTAAAAAACTACGAGACCACAACTCCAAACTCGCTATTATGTATCCCAAACACTGTTTTAAAAATCTCCGTCTAGGTCTGTCTAAGCCCTGTCTGGGTTTTATTTTGAAAGTCACTGCCCGACTGCGCGTAGCGTTTAAACCTCGCTGACTAACGCCGAAGCCCTGATTAATCCCCGTCTAGATCTCTAGAGATTCCGACCACCCGACTAACGCCTATCGCTTTTTAAAACACCGATTCCGAAACAAAACAAATGCATCTTCTAATTGCTAAACTCAACTCTCAACCCAAACCCATGAGCTGTTTTGGGCTAGCCCAAGCATCATGGCTCACGTGGGCCTTAAACAGTAGGACTAAAAGAAACAAAAAAACATTTATCAAAGAAAATCCAAGTCTCGATATTTGATTGGATCACCAAAGTCCACGTGGCATATCTTGTCTGAAATCCCATAACTTCTCTCTTATCTCCCCCAAATTTAAACAAAAAAATCCCAACTTCTGTTCAATTCAGTAGCAAATAACTAGAATATTGAGCTCATAATCACGAGTAATAAGCCATTAATGGCCTTCAAAGCAGCCTCTTTACTTCCTTCTTCTATCTCCATCTACAAAGAGGTCAGTGCTTAGTAAGTTTATCCCCTTACAATGCTTGCTCTTCTGCTTCTTAATAACATTAATGATTTCTTCTTTTATTTCCAGGGGAAGTACAACAATGTTTATATCAAGGAGACATGTTTTTTTGGACCCTCTGTTTCACATCCAAATCAACTCAAAATTGACTATAACCATTCCTTAATTAGAAGCAAGGTCTGTTTTTTTTTTTGTGGTTTTCATGTTTTCTGTGTTGTGAGTTCATTGTATGAGTTAGTTTGGTTCGCAGAATCGCTTATGTGTTTGTGCATTCTTAGAATTGATGGGCTAAGTAAATTCGTTATTGAATTTGACAATCTTCCAGGGTTGTCTGCCCAATTTTACCCTTGAAAATAACTAAACACAGTTTTGAGTATTCGCCACAAACAACCAAAGGTTGTCGCAAATATTTTATACATTTGTGACAAATTTCCTAAGATTCATCGCGAATATAAAATCAAATTAAAAAATTTCTAGCATCCGTGACGAGCAAATTCAATTCATTGTGAATGCTTTGGGCTTTCGCGACGAAAGCCCAATCAAGTCCTTAGTGAACGGGTTTTACTATGCATCTTTTGTTTGTTTTGGTTCAGTGCCACTCGTCTTGAACGGACGAGTATTACAACTAATTTTTTCACAATACCAATCAGTATTTGTTTTAATGCAGGAGCAAAAGAGAAGAGAACCACCTATCGCAACGATTAAAGCTCAGACTGCTGCTACAAGTCCAGCAACCAACGAAGCAGTTCCTGGAGCAAAGAAAACACTGAGAAAAGGAAATGTGATAATCACTGGAGCATCTTCCGGGTTAGGTTTAGCGACAGCCAAGGCTTTAGCAGAGACAGGGAAATGGAACGTTGTTATGGCATGCCGGGACTTTCTGAAAGCCGAAAAGGCGGCAAAGTCGGCTGGAATTTCTAAAGAGGACTACACTGTAATGCATCTTGATCTTGCCTCCCTTGACAGTGTCCGCCAGTTTGTCGATACTTTCCGGCGATCTGGCCTGCCGCTTGATGTTCTTGTCTGCAATGCTGCGGTTTACTTGCCTACTGCTAAGGAACCGACTTTTACTGCTGAAGGGTTTGAACTCAGCGTTGGAACTAACCATCTCGGTCACTTTCTGCTGGCTCGGTTGCTGCTGGATGACTTGAAGAATTCGGATTATCTGTCCAAGAGGCTCATCATTGTTGGCTCCATTACAGGTAGAATCATGCAATCATTTTGGGTTTTGTGGTATGATCAGTTTGCACATTCGGTTCAATTGCTATATATTTTGCCAATTTGGATCCTGTGTTATTCAATTTGTTACCTTTTTTGTCCCTTTAGTGCGTGTTATGTGATATTTTGCTAAAATTGATTTTAAGGGTCAAAAAAGTTAACTAATTGCATACCACAAGGACTAATTGAGTAACAAATGCATAGCAAAAGGACCGAAAAGGTAAAGAATTACGAAGTACAAGGACCAAATGGGTAAATGTATAGTAGAGTGACCAAACAGGCTAACTGGCTATACCGCAAGGGCCAATAAGTTAAAAAATTGTATACCACATGGACTAAACGAGTAATAAATGTCTAGCATAAGGACCAAAAAGGTAAAACATTACAAAGTATAAGGACCAAATGGGTAACATGTATAATAGAGTGACCAAATAGGCTAACTGGCTATACCACAAGGCCCAATAATTTACAAATTCCACACTACAAGGACTAAACGAGTAACAAATATATAATATAAGGACCAAAAAGGTAAAAATACAAAGTACAAGGACCAAACGGGTAACATGTATAGCAGAAAAATCGAATGGGCAAATTGGCAACACCACAGGGCCCAAAAAGTTCTAGTTGCCAAAATCACGAAGAACCCGGGAACTTGATTGTTTTGTTTTGTTTGCAGGAAACACGAACACGTTAGCCGGGAATGTGCCCCCGAAGGCGAACCTTGGAGATCTGAGGGGACTAGCGGGCGGGCTGAACGGGCTGAACAGCTCGCCGATGATAGACGGGGGAGAATTCGACGGCGCGAAGGCCTACAAAGACAGTAAAGTGTGCAACATGCTGACAATGCAAGAACTGCACCGGCGGTACCACGAGGAGACAGGTGTCGTCTTCTCCTCGCTCTACCCGGGTTGCATCGCCGAAACGGGATTGTTCAGAAACCACATCCCGTTGTTCAGGACACTGTTCCCCCCTTTCCAAAAATACATCACGAAAGGATACGTTTCCGAAAGGGATGCTGGCAAAAGACTCGCACAGGTCCATTAAGAACTTGTGCATCTCGTTATTCGTTTTTTTCACGAGTTTGGTTGGTTGATGGACTAAACTATACAGTGGTTTTTGCGACAGGTTGTGAGTGAGCCGACTCTCGGGAAATCGGGGGTTTATTGGAGCTGGAATCAGTATTCGTCTTCGTTTGAAAACCAGTTATCGGAAGAAGCTAGTGATGTGGAGAAGGCTAGGAAGTTGTGGGAGGTAAGCGAGAAGCTCGTTGGGTTAGCTTAGAGAAGTACTGAATGAACCGAAAATGAAAAAATTGGTTGAAAATGCGGTCCAGACTAGGAATGACTCGAGTCATCCATTCGTTTTGTATATTCTGACATTACTTGGAATGTCACGAGACAGTAAATCCATCGGTAACTAAACCAAAATAGTTTGTGTATGAAGATTCTGCGTTCTTTAGCTTTTACGGTCCTATATGAACTGCAGTCTTGTAGCAATTTGTTCTTTAAGCACTATCGAGTATATACGGTGAATGACTTCAACTCGGTGAATTGTCATCAACTAAATATACAACTTGAGTAAATTCTGTTCTACAAAGCACGTCATTCAAATCGCTATGTTAGTGCAAATGAAATCTTCAATGGGTCAAATGATTTTTCTATTCAGAAACACTAATCTATCCGAAAAGAATCTATTACTGGGTTGAACAAGTACATAAACAGCATTACAATTCATAAGCAAAAAGGCAGATGAATCAATTAAACAAAGATCAAAGAAACTACTTAAAAATCAGTTCAAATGCTATGCAACAGAGATTCTAAACAATTTTAGCAAAATGGATAAGTCACACTACAAAAAGAATTGCAAATCTATCTATAGTTAGTAATAATATTCTACAAAGCAAGACAACTCTTTAGAACCTTAAAAAAGCAACTTAAGCTTTACTATTTTCAGCATTCCCTTCCTTTCCAAGTGCAACCAAAACTTTCTCCAGGACAACTATCTCGATAGATGCTGCCCAAAATAAGCCATTATTTGGACACTCCTGCAATGCCTTTGCCATCACTATATCTGCTTCCTTTTTGTTCCCGTTTCTCGATTCTGCCCTAACAGCGGCAAGCCATAGCCATAGTTCAGGGTTTCGAGGGTTTCTTTTCAACGCCATTGTTAGAACGGCTCGTGCTTTACTCAGCCCTGTCGTTTCTAGATTAGCTAGCGGGATGCAACTCGGGCAGTGCTTCAACCCCGGTTGCTAAACTTCTCTCGCCTTCCCCAGCTGACCGAGCCACTCTTCGAGCTGCCCGAGCATCAACTACAACTTGAAGAACGAAGAAAAGCTTTTTAACCCTTTGTCTAGCAGCCTCCTTTCTTCTAGAACATTCCCTGATTCTCTCTCCACAATAGAAGACTTCATCCAAACTCTCTCTGTGCCGCCTCTTTCTCTCGATTTAGCAAGCAGCATTCGAGCCCGTTCCGGCTTGTGATTCTCAAACTCGAGCTTAATCTCCTCGGGGTTTGGTATCGCGGTGTAAGCCTCGTGAAGAATGGCCCTTGCAGAAGTGAACTTGGTTATGTTTCAAGCTATGCAAATATCTACCAGTTGTATTATGTCATGTTTGCTATGTGTTTCATTTGATAACATATATCGGTATTTGTATTGTTAGTTTATTGCGTTCATAATGTAATATATGTTACCCGCACTAACAATTGAAACTTTTTGTGACAATAATATTTTGATATTTTATATATGTTATAATTTGTATTTGATGTTATATATCCCAGTTATAGCCTTGTAGGTCACAATGACCCCAAACTGACGTGCCAACGCAACCAGTAGTTTAATATGGAAACCTTGAATACTTCCAAAAGAATGACAATAGCCCCAAACTGACATGCCCACACAACTAGTAGTATAATACTGAAACCTTGAAATAGCCAAAAGAATCATATTTTTTTTAATATAAAGGAAGTCAGTTGATTGTAATACTCGCCAGTTAAAATTTATGATTACAAGTAAACATGTTACTTTAACAAGTAAATGACATTAAAAAAAAGACCCACTTGTCTCTCTCTTGTCCCTTTAATTTCAGATCTAAAAAACAACTCAATTCCACGGTGTTATTCTCAAAATACAGTCAAACCCCAAAAAGGGTACATCTGGGTTCGTATTGTTTCTTTGATTCAATACAGTAACATGGGATTGGTTGGTCTCCAAGAAAATGGGAAACGAGAAGTAGATGTGTCTTTGGGAGGAAAAAACAAGTACAAGAGAATGGATTCTGATTTGATTGAAGATTCTGATGAATATCCTTCACAAAATCAGCAACAACTAGAGAGAAGTAGAAGTTCTAGAAGATATGTTATTGCTTGTGCCATTTTTGCCTCTATGAATCATGTTCTTCTTGGCTATGGTAAAATTTATAATCCCTCCTGTTAGTAATTTTTATGACTAAGATTTGCTTTGCTTTGAATATATCATCTCGGATATAGTCACGGTGTAAAAGTATTTGTATTCATATAGCAGACCCAACATCAACTGAGATTAAGAATTTTTATTAATGAATTAGTGAGATTAAGGGTTGGTTGTGATAATTTGCTTTCTGATAGTCTTTTAACAAACTATGCTCCCAATAGTTATTTTACAAGTTCAATAACTTAAAGGTATCTAACAGAATTTTTTTTGGTTAATTTTGAGTTATTTTTACTTACCTTTAGAATTTTAATTATTTTTTGAGATATATTTAATTGAAATTAAAAATATAGATAAAAATCAGGTAATAAATAGAAAAAATCAATTTAGTTTCATGCAACATACAAAATGGCCTTAGATGGTATGAGGCTTTGTAATTAGAACTCATTTGACAGTTACATTGTAGTTGTTAATCCATCTCAATTAACATCTCAATCAAAAATTTAATCTACAGATGTTGGTGTAATGAGTGGAGCAATCATATTCATCCAAGAAGACCTCAAAATCACAGAGGTCCAACAAGAAGTCCTCGTCGGCTGTTTAAGCATTTTATCCCTCTTCGGCAGTTTAGCCGGAGGAAGAACTTCCGACATAATCGGCCGGAAATGGACGATGGGTTTCGCCGCCGTCATTTTCCAGATCGGCGCGGCAGTCATGTCACTCGCCTCTTCGTTCCAAACCCTAATGATCGGCAGATTCCTGGCCGGAATCGGAATTGGGTTTGGCGGCATGGTTGCTCCTATTTACATCGCCGAAATATCGCCAACTCTAACCCGAGGCAACCTCACCTCATTCCCGGAAATTTTCATAAACCTCGGGATTTTACTTGGTTACGTCTCGAACTACGCCTTTTCGGGCCTTTCTGTCCACACTAGTTGGAGGGTTATGCTCGCCGTAGGTATTTTACCTTCGGTTTTCATCGCTTACGCGCTTTTCGTCATCCCCGAGTCGCCTAGGTGGCTGGTCATGAAAAACCGCGTCGAAGAGGCGAGATCGGTGTTGCTAAAAACCAACGAAAGTGCCCTTGAGGCAGACGAGAGGCTAACAGAAATCGAAAAAGCCGCGGGAAGCGGCGAACAGACGCCAGCCTGGCGACAAATGCTATCCCCTAATCCCGCGCTTCGAAAAATGATGGTTGTTGGGATTGGAATCCAGTGTTTTCAACAGATAACGGGAATCGACGCGACGGTTTATTACAGCCCGAAAATATTCCAAGCGGCCGGGATTCGCGACAAGTCGAGTCTTCTCGCCGCGACAGTGGCTGTTGGGGTTTCGAAGACGGGCTTCATATCAATCGCGATGTTTTTAGTGGACAGGATCGGACGGAAGCCGTTGCTTTACGTAAGCACGATCGGGATGACGATTTGTTTATTCGGCTTGGGAGTTACGTTAACTTTTGTTCGAAATGGAGATTTTGGAATCGCGTTGTCGATTCTGTTTGTTTGTGCGAACGTGGCGTTTTTTTCGGCGGGGATCGGGCCGATTTGCTGGGTTTTGACGACCGAAATATTTCCTCTGAGACTTCGAGCGCAAGCTACCGCGTTCGGCGTGGTTGGGAATAGGGTTTGTAGCGGCATAGTTGCGATGTCTTTCCTTTCGGTAGCCAGCGCAATTTCTGTTGGGGGGACTTTTTTTATTTTTTCGGTCATTTCGGGACTTTCTGTTGTGTTTGTTTACACACTAGTCCCCGAGACAAAAGGGAAGTCGTTGGAACAAATCGAGCAGCTGTTTCAGAATGAACACGAATGGCGAGGAAATGAAGTTGAATTAGGCGATGCTGAGCATCTTGTGCAGAAAGAGTAACAAATTACTCGTCCCCTGTATTTTTCGAATTAGGTAACAACTATGGTTGCCAGCAGAAAAATAAAATCGAAAGTAGCATTCTTGAAATTGCATAACTTTGTTCATGAGCTTCAAAAAATTAACTTTGGGACTTGATTGGCATAAATATAATGATAGCAGTTTGTTGTTGCTGCTAATTTTGTTTTCATTTTTTAGAAACAACTCGTAATCAAACATGTATAACTATTGTTTGACGCCAAAAAAGCAATAAGAAGTTGAAAAAAATGTCGGCAACTAGATGGAGGGTATTTTACCTTAAGTCTTCATTGGATTTGCTCTGTATATTATATAATCCCCGAGTCACTGAGTTGGTGATGGAAAACCGTGCTAAGTAAGCAAGTTAACGCTGTTGAAAATGAACGAAAGCAAGAGTCGTCTTGTCGATTCTGTTTGTTCGTGAAAATGTAGCATTCTTTTCGATCAAGGACTTGGCAGAAAGGGATGAGCTTGAAACTGCTTTCTGAAAAAGCATGCTCTCAGATACTTTTCGGTAAAACGTGGAATACCAATCCCAACTCGCCTTTAGCGGAAAAATCACCCTATTTTTTTAAATTGGAAAGCATGTATAAAATGTGAAAGAAGATTATAGTGCAAGAGAAAAGGCAAGTAGGTGTTTAGTCCATTTTTACATATAATTTATGCTGTATACTTGTAATAATAATGCAGATATTTTCCCTTTAAAAAGGCTTTATGCTGGATAAGCACGAGGTGATATTTCATTGATTTCTTTACTCAGGAAAGCAAAGCTCTACACATCATTGAAAGGATATAATAAAATCTTTTTTGCCCCTTAATTTACTTGACAAAATCTAAAAAATTTGAATCTCTTGTAGGTCTTTGTTTTGGTTTGAGGATTTGATTTTATGAGTGTATACGTAACGTACAATGACGGAAATCACGACAGACAACAGGCGTGTTTTTTTGTGAGTTTGATGAGCAGAAAGAAGGATATAGAATACAGACTTTGTTATGTCTAACGTAGCAAAAAAAAAAAAAAAACATGGAACATAGATGTTATATCTAAACACTTTGATTTATAGTGTGTTTTTCACTCTTTTGTAAAGATGTACTCCATCGCAATGTTTTAAAAAGGCTTAATGCATTTACACCCCCGAATTTGTTCAAAAAAAGCTGTTGCCACCTTGAACTTTGTGATAGATAACCTCATGTACTTGTCTAAAACGTGTCACTTTACCTCCTTGTGCTAACCTGACTTGATACGTGAATGACCATCAAAATACACGCGCGTGAAGTATATTGGTGGAATAAGAAATGAACAAAAAAAATTCCTATCATTCTAATTCTTACCTTTCAAAATCCCTAACATATGTTCCTCGATTTCTTCAAAACTTCATCTATATTCTAAATGTTTTTTTCAATTAATCATAATATTGTATCGATTCTTGACCCGTCATTTTCATCTTCTTGTTCTTGAAGCCGATATTTTTATGAGGGGGTGAAGTAACGCGTTTTAAACAAGTACATGGGGCTATCTGTGACATTTCAAAATTCAGGGTGGCAACAGACCTTTTCGAACAAGTTCAGGGGGTGTAGATGCATTAAGCCTTTTAAAAATAAGTTTAGAAAATTTCCTAAGCTAGGCAAATTTAGACGGAACTAGACGGGACAAATCAAAAGAATTTTCAATTAAACTATTTTCCTGTTTTAAAAACCGATCAAGGCGGTGAATTAGAAGTTTCAATGTTTTTTATAATATTGCTTGATGAAGCCGGGTCTTTACTTTTATTTCATAATTAGCGGCCTTTAAAGCGTGAGGTGCATTATGTGTAGTAACACAATTGGCCAAAAGTCGTAAAATGATCACCTAACAAATTTTAATAGTACGAAAAAAATAGAAATCATTTTTCCATAATTGAATCTTGTTTGCTTATTCATCTCTTCTTTTCAAATTTGAAAAATTAAAGGCTCTAAAGCTTATTGGTGAAAACCAAATAATCAAAAGCAAAAGCATGGCCTTTCTGTGATGACTTTAAATCATTAACTAAAAGATATAAATAAGCAACAAATTACACTATTCCAAATCTATTGGAGAATTGAACTACAAAAATAAATATTTTCATAATGCAAGTAGTTAACTATTCCATCGGCAACTTCAAATATATTTCTTTCATGATTTCAGCGTTTTTATTCTCATTTTCATTTCTTTGTTTGTTTGGATTCGTATCTTTCATTCTTCTATTACTTCTTTCCCCTTTGTTTTTCCTCTTCTTTCTTGTTTTCACAGTCACATATACACATTTAAGCCACACCTTTTATCATGTCCCTTATGATGATGAACACTATCATTGATCTCGAAATCCTTATGAGCGAACTCCTTTAGCCGTACGTGGAACAGCCACACGTAGCAGAAGTTTGCGCCTGTAATTTTTGTATTTGTGTTGGAGAAGTACTGTAGTGGTCTTAGATCGTTGTGATCATGTCACGTCAGTGGTTTTATTGATCGCAACGTTGTTAATTAGTTTGGTATACGTGATATGTGGTGGATATTTTTTTTTTGTATTGAATGTTGTTTATGTTAAGAACAAGAGTCCTTTTTACAGGGCGAAAATGTTATTGGTTTTGTGTGAACTTTTTGGTACTTGATTGCACCAAGTGTTCACAAGATGTGGACTTAGCGGTAATAAAACAATTCTAATTGAGATCATTTTTTGTTTGAATTTAATTATGGTATGCTGAATTTTTTATAGGTGAAGTGGCATTTAAGCCTTGATGTATATATTTTATGAAGTTTTAAGCCTTTTCATATTCATGGAGTTGAGATAGCATTTCGATCCCAAATAACTACACGTGAAATGTTTATTTGATTAGTTGTTTCTGCTACAATATCATGTCAATATTTAATCCGAGAAATTTAGTTGTTCGAATAAACTGTGTCTCATTTCATGTCTCGCCCTCTAAAATTCTTACATATACCAAATTTTATTTAACTTCTTAAAATATTTTTGTAATAGAGAGGCCATTAATGTTCTATGGGTGAGTGAAAAACATATATATAATGAAAATTATCAGAGAACTACATATTTGCCAATTTGATAATTCTTTAAGAAAATAGTTACAAATGATGAAATGAAGGGAAGTTAACATCTAAAAGTGGAAAACATGCAAATAAATTGTATTGGTAATTTTCAGTTCAAATTCCAGAAAACTTAATAGTAGTTCTCCTTATTTGTTAACTCATAAATTTTATTGTTTCTTTCGGTTACAAAATTAGTGCTTTTATGATATTTTATAAACAAGCTTTAGCCTAAAAATTACTATGAAAATAAAAAATTGTTTCCTAAAATTTGCAATTAGGTGCAATATAAAACTTTTTTTCAAAATGGCCCAATTATTATCATTCCTACTCATCAAACACATTTATCTACCTATCGTCCAATGAAATCAATTCAACCATAAGCATAGTCAAAATTCCGGGTATAATAGACTAAATATTACAAGTTCTCATGATATATTTGGTCTTTATTATGTGATATTTTAAACTTATTACAATATAATCAAAAAATTCAAATATCAATTGGTTGTAGCTTAATTGGGTACATCTCTCTCGATATCTCATCTCTTTAAAATATCATATTTATAAAAAACATGAACATTAAATGTTAAAAAGACATCCAAGAAATAATCCAAATTCTCGTTCTTTCATTCGATCATTGGTTCAAAATTAATTTTAAATCAAAATTTGCTAAATCGATTATAGTTACCGAAGATGCTCTTATATAATTAAATTTCCCTTAATTTTAAAATAGCCAGGGGACATTCAATGACTAATCCTAAGTAAACCATAATACTTTGGAAATTGTTTCTTTACTTTGAACTTGGTAAATGCATTAAGAATTTGAAAAACCCGATTCAAACTAATTTATCAAGATGAATGACTTTTTTAAGTAAGATTGCCTATTCTTTAAGATTGAAAAACTTTAATTTAGTACTTTATAAGTTGATTGGACGATTATAGATCAAACCAACTTGTATGCCAACATTGAAAACTTTCAATAGATCGAGAAAGAATGTCGACTTTTTGAAACAATTGAAAGAACAAAAATAACATTTAGGAACCGAGATAAACAAATAGTTAATTGATAAAAAAAATGAAACGTTTTGGAACTCACAAATGGAAATAAATGATATTTAAATTAACCTTTGATTGGACTAAAGAGAATAGAAGCCAAATCATTAAAAACAAGCTAAGTTCTATCTATTTGTCTACTTTAGAATCAAAGAACAAACGTCTTTAAATAAGCACAAAACTAAAAAATAATAATTAACTACAATTTTCTCCAATGAATTAGTTGTTGCATCATGTCCACCAATTACCACTTGTAACTGGTAATGAATTATTTCTATGTCCGGAGAAAATGGTTATAGCCACATCATTAAGAAAAAGAATTGTTGTGTAAGTTGTGTTATGCTTGTTATCAAAATGAGTGTTACAAATTTCTTTCCATCTATCATGTGATTTGCTCTCTTAAATAACCCATTTAATGTCAAATTCTGCCCCTCTCCCTTTATAACTGCTCAATTCATCTCATTTTCAAACTTTATTACCGCTTAAACATTTTTCTAATAGAACCGAAACATAACCGTAAATAAATCATGAAGTATTGTATTAATTAAGAATAATATAAAACTAAAATTATACATAACATGTATTCATACATCTGGCTATTCTAAATTACATGGGCCGGACAAGATTTAGATTGATATTTTTTTAATAAAAAGTTTGGAGAGCACTTGAACCCGGTCCAACTGGTCAAGCAAGAAAATGTAATTGTCTGGGACGTGATTTTCAAAACATGGTAACAATGAATCCTTGTGGAATTATTGGAGTTTGTCCCATCTATGAATAAACGACACCTAAATTGGCATCTTTTCACTAAAAGTCCATAATACATTTGTACTATGTGGTAGCCGCCCGGAAAACAGTGTCATCGCTCGTCAAGTCTTTTCCTTTGCTCATTTCTACCACTTCCTACTTCAAAGCTCTCACCTTTCTCTCTCTTTTTGCAGCCATGGATCAAATCAAGCATACCCATTTGCAAATCAATGGACTGAAGTTACATGTAGCTGAGATTGGAACTGGTAATATTTTCTTCTTCTTGTTTCAGTTTCCCCAAAACAAAGTTTTTATATTTGTCTTAAAAAATTAAGTCTTTTTGAGCAGGTGATAAGGCAGTTCTGTTTTTGCACGGATTCCCTGAGATATGGTACACGTGGAGGCACCAAATGGTTGGTGTGGCTAGTGCTGGTTATAGAGCCATCGCTATTGATTTTAGAGGCTACGGTGAATCTGATCAGCCGCCGGAGCCGGAGAAGGGGAACATGGTTGACCTTGTTCATGATGTTGTTGCTCTTCTTGACACTCTTGGCATTAGTAAGGTTAATGTCCATTTCTTAAATTCCCTTTTTAAATGCAGTTTTGTTCCTTAAGCATCCTTAAGTTTGATCTTGTTTGTTTTTGTTGATTAAGAATCTAGTCTTTCAGCTTGTTCATTGAGTCTCTAAAAATTGAGAAATGATTAGTTGTAACTACTATGGAATTTGGTTAGTACTAGTATGCCTGCTAGAAATTGTAAATATTAACGAGTACTAAGTGAACATGTAAATAAAGACCAACAAAATTTGAAAAATTATGGCATCGGATGATATTTTCCGAAAAAGCCTACTAGTATTTAACACGGTAAACATCGGAAAGGTTTTATCTTTTCTGATTTTGTTGATTATAAGCATCCATCTTTCAGTTCAACAAACATATATAATCTTTAGTTACTAAAAATCTATTAGCTGTGAGGTGAAAATTGTAATGTACGATGAGTTTGATGTTCGTGATTGGAAAAGGGCTCAATAAATGTTTATGAATGAAAGAGCAGGGATTAAATCAACAACTGCTGAAAAGATTAAGGACTTAAAATGATATGTTTGTTCAAAATAAAATCTAGTGCTGCTTCTATGGTGGTTTTTCAAATTCATATTCCACCTTCAAGTTGATAACATTCTTCTGTAAAATTTGACTGCAATGATATCGCCTGTTTCGAAACAATATCGAATAAAGTTGTAGGACTAATCTGATAAGCAAAGTTTGAGTAAAAAAAAAGAAATACTGAAATTCGAAGTTAAGTCGAAACCTATACGACAGTGTGTTTTCCTATTTAAAAGTATGGCTTTTGGTCTTATATCTACTGCAAAATTACATAAAACTCCAGTTAAGGTATTAACTTTTCTTCGGAATCTTAATCGTGGCAGGTTTTTCTTGTTGGAAAGGATTTCGGGGCTATACCAGTGAGTTTACTAGCTGCAATGCACCCAGACCGAGTTTCGGCCTTTGTGACAATGGGCGTTCCATTCATGCTACCCGGATCAAACTCAGTCCAAACTCATCTCATGCCTAAAGGCTTCTACATTACGAGGTGGCAGGTACGAATTTATCCCCGTTTTCATCCATCTTCAAGTTATAACTGCTTTCCTTTGGCGATTGATATAATACTATTTGAAATGGTGATTCATATAGGAGCCAGGAAGAGCTGAAGCGGACTTTGGGCGGCTAGATGTTAAGACAGTTATACGAAACATCTACATTCTCTTTTCCGGGACTGAGCCTCCAACTGCGAGTGATGATCAAGAAATTATGGACTTGGTCGATCCGTCTACTAAGTTACCGCCATGGTTCTCTGAGGAAGATCTCACGGTCTATGCATCTCTTTACGAAAAATCGGGATTTCGCTACCCGTTGCAAGTCCCATACAGGTAATAAAAAAAGAATTGCCGAGCTCCCGCCACTTGTCACATTCCACATACGGTCCCCTAAACTTTGAAAATATTTGTAGATGCTCAACTAACAAAAAGTTTACCGGTTTGCCCCTGAACGCCACATGTCAACTTTTGTTAGCCTGAGTATTCAAAGACGTCATTTTTATAATTTTTCTCTCTCCAATTAAAAGATGACATGTGGCATTCAGGGGCAAAAACTTGTGCATTTTTGCAAAGTTATGGGGGAGTTAGGCGAAATGAGACAGGTTGAGGGAGCTGGTGATGCATTATGCCAAAAAAAACTTGTTCTCTAGTCTCAACACCTATTGTAAATGGTATGGAATTTGTGGTCTTGAAATGCAGGTCTTTGAAAACAGATTGCGACATAACAAACCCGAAAGCCACGTGTCCCGCACTGTTTATCATGGGTGAGAAGGATTATGTGCTGAAGTTTGCGGGGATGGAGGAATACATAAGAGGTGGAATGGTGAAGCATTTTGTTCCGGAGCTTGAGATTGTGTTCTTAGAAGAAGGGACTCATTTTGTACACGAACAGCTTCCGGACAAGGTGAATGAGTTAGTCATCAACTTCCTCAATAAACATAGTAACTGAAGATGATTCGATGTATTGTTCTGTTTCGGTTAAATAAAGGTCTCCCTATATGCTTCGGGACCGAGGCTTTGTATCTCGCATTTGTACGGCTTAGATCTCTGTTTTCACCTTCTTGTATTCAGAATGTTAGTGCTTGTGCCTTTGCTTATTGTTTTATGACCAATTTGGTTATGCTTTCCCAATCTTCCTTTTTTAAAAGCTCAATTTTTAAACTTTTTCTATAAGCATCGGTCGATTTTAGAAAAAACAAGTTAGATAGTTTTTAATTAAACAGTACGAAAGATCAAAATGTGTTGTTCAAAGTCAAAATAAGTAATTCTATAAAAAGTTTGTGAGAGTTATTTATTGAGATAATAGTATGAAAAACAATACTAAAAGTTCTTTAATGTTTCTCCTTCATTTCAAGCACATTACATTTTCTCATTCTCAAATAGACAAAAAGACGCAACATCAATAAAAGACATGCTAACTGAAACAAGTTGAAGCAAAGTTGGAACTGATTACAGAACATAAAGTTTTCCAGAAATGTAAACATGAGTTTGTCTCATGCTGTATGCCACACCTGGCTGAGTTGGATCCAGTTTGTGAGAAGTGATTTATTCACGAGTTTGTACGAAGAGAACACAAATTTCGACGCATGTGTCTAAATCGGAATTTTTTTTATCATTTTTTCTCTAATATTTAAATACAAATGTTCAATGGGATTTTGTGCACATTTAATTCTTAGAGGAATCTTTTATAAGAATATACTCCTGTGGGAGGAGTAGCGTTATTATTTAAAACCAAAATCATGTGGCAAACACTGCATTGACTTTTCCTAATCATCAAGTCCTCACTTTCAGACTAAATCTCTGCAACAATGGAACAGATCAAGCACAGCCATGTTCAAATCAGTGGACTAAAACTTCATGTAGCCGAGATTGGCTCCGGTGAAGATTAGTGATCTTATTCTATTTCTAAACTTCATTTTATACCTATGAATCAAAGATAAAGTATTTCTCCGCAGGTGATAAGGTGGTGCTGTTTCTCCACGGATTCCCGGAAATCTGGTACACATGGAGGCACCAACTGATTGCCGTTGCAAAAGCCAGGTTTAGAGCTATAGCCATTGACTTTAGAGGCTATGGAGATTCAGACCAACCAGAAGAACTTGAGAAAGCAACATTCATGGACCTTGTTAATGATGTTGTTGCCCTTCTTGACACTCTTAAAATCAGTAAGGTTAGCCATCAACACTGTTGAAAATTACGAAACTCGGATTCGGGTATCAGAAATATTTTGCAAAGATCAGATCTTTGAAGCTGATGGTCATAGAAATAGTAAAAATTATTTTCTTTTTGTTTGCCACATCCAAATATCAGCCTTGTTTTCTGCTAATACATGAGTTGACTTCTTGAAAGGTAATAGAAGTAAGTTAACAATTGATAATGCTACTTATGATAACAGGTTTTTCTTGTTGGGCAAGATTTTGGAGCTGTGGTAGTTAACATGGTAGCAGTCATACACCCTGAAAAACTGTTAGGTATTGTTACATTAGGTGTTCCTTTTATGCTACCGGGACCTAATGCTGTGCAGTATGATCTCATGCCGGAAGGTGTTTACTTAAGGAGGTGGACGGTATGCATCACTTCCATTTTCAAAAATTGATAAAACAGTGAAATAAGAGCTTTTATACTTGGTATAGGAGTGGTATGAGATTTCATTACAAACGAAATTGATTAATATCACATTTAAAATTGATGAAGAGTGAAACAAGAGCTCTTATTCCACTCTTATTCTGTATTTCATTTACAAAATTGATTTTGATACGAGTAATAAACATAACTGTCAAATCGAGATTCGAAATCCCAATTTTATGAATCGTGAATCGCGAATCGAATCGTATCGTAAGATTCGAATTTTCTTAAAATCATTTAAAAATAAAATATCTAGAATGTTCAACTTAAATTAATACTAAATTTTAATCAATGCATACAATATTAATATAAAAAACAAATGATATCAACTAAGCAAGTAGTTAAAACTAGCCCATAATCAAATAGAATCATAGTCACTAATAATTATTCATCATATAACTTGATAAAAATTCTAGAAACATTAAGAATTCTGAATCGGTCGAATCGCACGATTCAAATACGATTCTGTCACGATTCTAAGCCTATTTCGATTCACCCTATAGATTCGTATCAATCCAGGGGGTGAATCGCGAATCGTACGATTTTGATAAATATGGTAGTAAAAGGATTTAATCAAACCTGCGATTCTAACAAATCCAGGAGCCAGGGAGAGCTGAGGCTGATTTCGCCAGGCTTGACGTTAAGACAGTTATTAGAAACATCTACGTTCTGTTTTCCGGGAGTGAGCTACTAGCAGCGAGAGCCGATCAGGAAACTATGGACTTGGTGGACCCTTCTACTCCTCTACCACCATGGTTCTCGGAGGAAGATCTCGCAGTTTATGCGTCTTTGTACGAAAAGTCGGGATTCGATTTCGCACTACAAGTCCCCTACAGGTATACACACCACATCTATCCAAATATCACTGATTCAAAAAACTTAAACTCGGTTTTTATGCAGGAAACTAGGCCTAGATTGCGGTGTAAGGGATCCGAAGGTGAGTTGTCCAGCATTGTTGGTAATCGGTGAGAAGGACTATGCTTTTACCGTTCCGGGATTGGAGGATTTCATAAGGAGCGGACAGGTCAAACATTTTGTGCCGGATTTGGACATCGTGTTTATAGAAGATGGGACACATTTTTCTGCTGAACAACTGCCTGAGAAAGTGAATGAGCTTATCATTAACTTCCTCAACAAGCAAGCCAACTGAAACAAGTCGGTTTCCATTTCGGGAAATAAAGTTTTATTGTAACATATGGCTGAAGGCTCTCGAATCGAATGTTTTTCAAGTCGTTTTCTTATTCTATTCATTCGTAAAGATATGAGATTGTTTGACATCAATAAAGACGATGAAAATCCATGGGGTTGGAATATCTGCACAATTGATTTCACCTAGCGATTAATAAACTCTATCATCTAAGTTACATCCCCAATTTATTAAAATTAAAATATTATTTTATTTATTGTAAATTCCAGTTTTTTTACATTTGAGATAAGTATGAATTACGAGATATCGATTTCTGTTGCTTGTTGTGTTCATTTTTAAGGAAACAAGGTTACATTAAAAATATACATAAAAATTATTAATTATAATATAAAATAAAGAATAAAAATAAGAGGTACCGATCCTCGTCCGTTATTAAAGAAATACATTAATAATTCTATATAGTAAAGTCATATTCTATTTATTGTAAAACCTAGTTTATTTGCATTGAAATAAGTACGAATAACGAGATATCAATTCTCGTTCGTTGTTTACATGGCTTTACATTGTCTTTCCAGAGCATCGTTTATTCTCATGACAATTAATCCTATTCGGTTCAATGCAGAAAACTGGAACATTTGCGAGGCATGGAGAATCTCATTAGCAAGCAAGTGATACATATATGCTTGATCTGATTGAGTTCATACTTTGATTTGCTTTCTGGTGTCTAGAACAACTGATAAATTTGTAAAAATCAAGGACAGGATTATATTGTCACCGCGATCTCTCCTTTACAATAACCAACAACCCATATCGAACTCATTGGTAATCAGTCAATCAACTAAGCCTTAGTCCGACGTAGAATTTCAGAGTTCATAACCAGGAAATCTAGCGTTTGAAGGGTGGATCATATCAAGAAAAAAACAAGCCATACCTCCAATCCCTTCGAACATGGAATAAGGGCTATCGCCTCGATGAATCTCTCCAGCTGACATAAGTTGATGAGCTCCATCAAGTAGAAAGCAAGCAAATGCTTTGGCTTTGTACAAGTATTCTATTTTGCCCGTCAATTGGTATAGTGCGAGGAATACGTATGCATTTCCACTTATGCCATGGCATACTCCAACTCGCTTCAGCAGCCCTCTGTTCCATACTACCTCTGTTGCCTCTATCGCTGCTTCTAGAAACTCGTCATCTTCAAAAACCTGAAGACAATTACATTTGTAGTTTTGCAAAATCAGTTTTATAAGGGAAAAAAGATGAAAACTAGGTTTATAGATGCCGATATTGGCTTGTTTGAATGCTCTTAGAAGGAAAAGTTACAAGAATTTAAGCCACTCATACTCTATAGCTAATAAATAATCAGGGAACCCTGAACTTATCCCCAAATGCCCATTTACCCTTGAACTTGAAAAACGTGCACCAGTTTAACCTTTCAATACAAATATTTTTCTTCAACCAGAAGTTGACATGTGGCATTGATGTGGCAAACTGGTGCACTTTTTGCAGGTTGGGGTTTTTCTTATAAAACTCTTGAAAGTTCAAGGGCAAATGGGCATGTAGGGACAATTTCAAGAGGGTCCCAATGCATTAGGCTAATAATCAATAAAGAACAGAATATTTACTATTAAGAATCTATGTTTCTATTGATTATAACAACATACCAATTTGGCATGGCGAAACAGATTCAACAAACGGCAAATAATACAGTTAAACTAGTCCAAAATTTCACTCCAAATGCCAAATGGCCAATATATTCCATTTCAAAGGCTAAATTGGCCTACACACTTATTTTGTTACATTTTCATGTGAATATGCGGTATAAGCCATGTTTTATACAATGTACAAACGAGTCAAGGGGATGCCTAAGCCAGTTATAATGGTGGATTTCCAAAACCAAATTAGTATTTAATCCATTCAATAACTGCTAAACATTACCTTAGCGGCCTTTACAAGCGTCAGGGCAACCCCAGGAGCTCCATGGCACCAATGCACTAGAATATCCGTCTTGCAATCTTCTTCACTAGCAGGATAGTTTCCGCTTGGAAACCGATTCTTGATCATGTGCTTAAGAGTACCTTTGACATCTTCAACCTCGTCCAATTCCAACTGTGCATCCATTAAAACATGCATAATCCCAGCCAATCCATGGGCAGCGCCCCAATATCTCTCGCCATACCACTTGTACATTAGAGGGGGGCCCCCTTTCTTGCTCAAATTCCTTCCGTGATTGATGATTTCGCTTGTGACAGCACGCTGCAATAAGTTTAGATCAAGAAAATGCTAAATTACTATCGAAAGAGTAGTTAAGAATGCAAGGACTTCAAAAAGCTACGATTGGAAACTCACGATGGTTGCGTAAGGGATCACTTCCTCTCTGATATGTTTGTTTAAGAACAAACAAGCCCATAAGTAGCCGCTCCTTCCATATAATAGCTCATTCGAGTGATTTCTCGACAAGTTAATCTGTGAAGTAATTTTAAAACAAGCAAGATTATATTGGCCCTCTATAATTGATCAATAATTCTAACCATAGGCTCCTTAGACCACTTTATATGGCACAATTCTGCATCTAAACTGCTCTGTTTCAAGTTTGATGATTATAATATAACACACATTATACACAGTTTGATGAGACATTGGACAGAGTGATAACTGTACAAGTAATGCACAATAGTGCAGAATTCAGTGATCAAACTCATAAACTATGCCTAACACAGGGAAAAATATTATCTTTTTCTCAAAACAATGTAGCAAATAAGGGTTAAATTACCTTTCTAAATTGGTTGATATAGTAATCAAGCAATTCTTTGTCATTGCTATGCTTTGCTGCAACAGCTCCAAGAGCACACACACCACTTCTTCCGCATATAAACGTAACATCCCTATAATGTGAAATCAACCAATGAGTTGTTTCAAGCAAAGTTTGGAAACATTCTTTTTGGAGGAAATTAATTCATTTCAAATCATTTTAAGAATAAGATTTTCTAATGTATATAAAATGATTTCGATTGATGAATTGAATTTATTTCATCCGGACAATTGGATTATCAATTTATCAGATGAAGCATCATTACATAAGAAAATAGTACCTAGAAGAAGCAGAAGCAGAATCACAGGCCTTAACAATCTGTAAGCAGAGAAAGAGATCATTTTTGTTGTTGGTAACTTGATAGCTTTTGAATAGCAGAAAAGCAGTGCCAAGAGTGCCACTATAGAGAGTAAAGTCTTCCACTTTCTGCCCAGTCATCCCCCATGTCTCCACAACTATCTGAGACAAAACAACAAACACCTTGTGAGCATCACTTCAAACTCCCAAAAAATCGGCAGAATTAAAAAGCAAACAAGAATGAAAAAAGATACAGTTTCTTTGATATCCAAGGCAGAGCGTTGAAATTGCTGAGAGAGAAGAGAATACGGCATTGAAAGAAGCTTCAAAAGGAAATTTCCATCATTTTGGTTATCTTGTTGTTGTTGAGCTGCTTCTGTTACAAAATCAGGCATAGTATTGGGAATAAATCGATCAGCCATTTTGATCTTATTTTTCTGTTGAACTCTTTAATTAATTGGGGATCTTTAATGGAGTTAAAAGATTGCAACTTTGAAAAGATTTTCCATTTTTGGATACAGAATTGAGCTTCATTAGTTCAGACGTAAATGAGCCAAGTAGTCAGTCTTAATGTACTACACGTAGAGGAATGTACAAGACAACGTGGCGGTTGTTTTCAGCAAACGACAAAACCACCGAATGAAAACGACACCAAGAAATTTTTCTCGTAAAAATGCTTATTATGTCCTTAATGTTTTCAACTTTTACACATTACAGCTCCATATATTTGAATCTAAAAAGAGTAAGGTAAAAATAACCCCATGTTGGAAAAGAAAATAAGGTTGCAATTTTACTCCTATGCTTACTTTTACAATGGAATTGAATTACACTTGTTGTAAGTTATAACTATGATAAGTTGAATTAAATTTTTAACTTGAAATAACAATGTCATACATCTATAATAAATGCAATTTATATGACAAGTTTGATTGAAACAATCTTTTTATTTAAATCACTCTAACTCAAAAAAAACGTATATTATAGTCTAGAAAATAGTTAAATTTTTTTTATATTAATATAATTGATGGAATGTAAAATTCTGACATTAGATTAGACTCTAATTTTTTTGGATTAAACCGAGCTCAATTAGAATGGATCAATTACATATTTAAAATAGTATTGATAAACTAAACTAAATGCTATTGAAATGCAGTTCGAGAAAAATGTTTTAGTTTCAATAAGAACTTACTCATAACGACTGGAGGCTCAGTGCTAAAAACAGAAAGATTAGGGGCTAAGGATGTTATTTTACATTTCTGATTTTCAGTATAAATATTGAATATTTGGTAGTACCTTTTCAATTTCAATGAAAGTGATTTGTGATCCGAACAAAACGATCTTCTAACAGAATTCACCTCAACAAATCAACACCCGCCATTGCTAACAACCATTTAGCTCCATTCGTTGATAAGGAAAACTATCAATCAGCTTCAACAATGGCGTCCACCTTCGACTCCTTCGTCTCCGGCGAAGAAGATACCATCAACAACGGCCAAAACAATAGCTTCACCGGCTATGCTGCCCCTAATGACGATTTCTCCGGCAGTGAACCACCGCCTATGTCTGATGAATACGGTATTGATCCAGTTGCCTCCCAAGCTGATGAATTTAGTCACAATGACGACCCGCATTCATCGGAGTCGTACGGGTTCGGGATGCCGGCGTCGAATCAGGAATTCGCATCGCCTTTTGAGCCGTCGGAAAGTGATGCCAATTCGAAGGGGTACGGCGAGGATGACGGTGGCATTTTTGTCTCCGATGGACCTGTTCTACCTGACCCTGGTCAGATGCAAGAGGAAGGCTTCCAACGCCGAGAATGGCGCCGGTGAGTTTCTCTGTTTTCTACTGCAATTGGCTGATAGATTTCAAGGTGTTTGTAACAATGCCTGAATGATTGATTTTAGTATTAACTTTCATTATTGAACAATTTTTAAGCCGCAAGAGCAATGAAATATGTAAGAGATCCAATTTGTGTTTATTGATCTTTTGGTCAAGAATGACATCAATTTTGCAGCTGAAATATATTCATATACAAGACCTTTTGTGGTGGTATCAGCAAAAACTTTATGTTTTTAATCAACATATAGACTTGTTGTAAGTTTGATTTCAGAAGCTTGTGTAAGCTTATTTTCGGTGATAATTTTGATTTCGAGGCATGGAAATGAAATCGAGCAAGGACTTAATTGCGGTTGAAAGATTTTCCTAACCTGATCAAGGATTGATAATCATTTTATTTCATTTTTTAATTCATGTTGTTCTTGCTGTACTTCTCGTGTTTGATATTTCTGCTCATTTGCTTAACTGAAAGCTTGTTTTTTCTTAGAATCCGAGCATGAGAAATATATTTTCAACTTCATTGCGGCTTTGATAAGTTTTGTTATAGTATTTAAATGGTGTTTTCTCTTTCCTATCAACTATCTTCATTCTTCAACCCCATTGATAATATAATACGTGCAATATTGTGGTGTGAATTTTTTCTGCAGCCAAAATGCTATCCATCTCGAGGAAAAGGAGAAAAGAGAGAAGGAAATGCGCAATCAAATCATCAACGACGCCGAAGAATACAAAAAATCTTTCTACGAGAAAAGGCAGCTCAATTGTGAAACTAACAAGAACCAAAACAGAGAAAGGGAGAAGGTAAAAGTTCATAACTTCAATATTTCTTTATTCTCCCCGATTTTTATACTTCCCCACTTCCTGGGATAGAAATGACACTCTTTTTCTGCAGCTGTACTTATCTAACCAGGAGAAATTCCATAAGGAAGCCGACCAGCATTATTGGAAGGCAATCGCTGAGCTTATTCCTCGAGAAGTTCCAAACATCGAAAGAAGAGGAAAGAAAGAGAAGAGACCAAACATCGTGATAGTTCAAGGTCCAAAACCCGGAAAACTTGCGGATCTTACAAGAATGAGGCAAATTTTCATGAAGCTGAAACAGAACCCTCCAGCTCACATGATGCCTCCTCCCCCCACCAAGGAAGACAAAGAGGGCAAGGCCGGAAAAGACGGGAAAGAAAAGGACAAAGACGGGAAAGAAAAAGGCAAAGATGACAAGGAAGGAAAAGATGAGAAGAACGAAACAGAAGCCAAAAACGAAGCAAAGAATGCGAAAGAAGCGAACAAAAATCCCACTTCGCCTGCAAAAGATGCGACTCCTAAAGGAGAAGCCGATTCATCGCAAATTACTGCAGATGCAACTGCCAAAGGTGAGTGATGAGAGACTTATCAGTTTGTTTTACTTTAGTTTTCGATTTTTGAATTATTATTTTTTTATCATTCTTTGGCTTCTTAGCTTAGCCATTTTTTGGGAAAAGAATAAGTGATTGCAGCTGTGTCTGCTGGACAATCTTTGATTCTTTGGCTCCAAAGTTTTCCTGGCAAATTTTCTGTTGACATTATCCAGATGAATATTTCAGTATTTTGGCATCTTATTAGTAATAAAGAAATGGTACACTTAAGGTACGTTTTCAATTGCCAGAAACTATTCGAGAGCCTACAAATGTTCAATGCCATAAACATTACACTTCATATGTTTAGCTATAGAAGTGAGTGATGCTCTTAGTATTCCAAATTAGCTATATAGTTAGACACTGACGTTAAAAAGTCACAAATGGTTAATACTTGCAATTACAATAAACGGAAAGCTTAATAAGTCAAACCAAAACATAATATTTTTCTTAATTGAAATCCACAAACATTACATATATATTGTGAAATACACTAAAAGCACTCTCTCCTTTGGAGAGGGCTACACTCTAGCAGCACTCGCCACAAACAAAACAAGCCTGAAAAACATCGCGAAAAAGGTGAAACGGGAAAAAAGAAAAAAGAAAAGAAAGAAAGAGCATTGGTTCTGCCATAAACAATGCATCCAACTGCCCATTTTCTTAAAAAAGGCGAAATTTTTCTTTCTCAAACTCGGACTTCGCGTATCAGTTTAGCCCTTCAAACACATGCTGGTAAATGGTAAGCTAATTCGGAGTAAAATTGAGGCGGGAAGTGTAAGTTCCCTTTGGAGACCAATTTCTTGGAATAACATCTCTAGCAGAAAGTATTCTTGCAGTTGAAAGAGAGGTTAGTTTAACTGAAAAGGGTCCTTTTAAAGGTCCACCAATAATAGCCCAAGTTGCACCCCATAAATGATTCATTTCCAGCCATTCACTGCCGCCTGACTGCCAATTTCAACAATTATCTATAACATTAAGCCAAACCCATAACCCATAATGACAAGAAAGAATTTGCATTTCCATTTCTTTTCATACAACAGCTAAATCTTGCAGCTTTTCATTTCACAACATTATGGAGAATATGGCTAATAAATATGAAGTTTCTCAAGAGTGGACTGGCATTGAAAATGGCTAAAATAAAAAGAAGAGAGATAAAGGGGGCAAAAGATGAGCTTTTGACCATATTGGGAACCCACCACTAGACATAATGAATAGTTGAATATAAAAGTACTCCTATTTAGCCTTCAAAGATATCATCTTTGTTTAGGTATGAAGTTCTTTTTGGGTAAAAGAGAGTAAAGTGTAGGCTTTAGAACATGCACAAAAAAGAACCCAGAGAGCAATAAGCTTTATACTACGTTATTGACCCAATTACAATGTGGTATTAGAATATCTCTCTGTGGAGCCTAAAGAGATTTTTTTAGCTTATCTTGCACTATTTATTTAATTCTTGTTAAGAATTTTAGTTTTTCACAAGACGCTTTTACTTTTATTTTTATGAAACAAGACGCTTATACTTAGTTTTTCACATTCTCTATAGTATATATCAGAAAAAGAAAAGCTACCTCTCTTATATGCATAGATCCAACATCACCATCACCATCCTCAAACTCCACCAAAAGAGAGAGCCAATATTCTGTTGAACCTTCATTTACATGGAAGGCAATGTTCTTCCCCGGATATTTACATGCGGTCCTACAAAATAATCATAACCTTAATTGATTAACTAGCTAGATTATTATCTAATTTCATCAAAGTTGAGAGGCCAACATAATTAACTTCCCTGTCCTCCTGTAATTGTTCCCCTTTCACATCAAAAAGTAAAGGCAAAAGACAACCACTAACTTTTTTTTAAAAGCATGACAGAAAAAAGAACAAGCGCACCTTGGATTCCAAAATTAGAAACTCTATAACCGAAAAAAGGGTAAAACTAAACCATATTCAATTGTAAGTACTTAAAATTGAAGAAAAAATAACTACTATGATATGTGAGATAACCAGCTTTAATCATATAAAGCAACAGCTTGAATACAGATTATGTCGGGAAGTAACATTTTTCTGGATCAAGATACTTGCAACTGTGTATCACAATTATTGAACCAAGCTAAATTGTCTAACCAATTAGGAATTATTACCAAAAAACCCTAACAAATTAGGGAAATGAGCGCATACCGTCTGTACATGACAGGGATTTCGCCTTTGTCTCGAAGCATGCCATGCTCGCCAGTAATAGCCATACGGCCAAAGGCAGCACCACTGAGATCAAAGTGGGTTTTTCCACCGGAACAGTACCCACCGGGGCATTCATCTGTCACAATTATAGTAACTGCTCTTCTTGAACAAATACTTTTGTCCAAACACCTGACTTTGTAACAAGCCCCGCAACCTTCGCCATTCTTAAACAGAATTGGACTCACTGCCCCTACTCTTGCCCTGAATGGCTTCACATCAACCAACGAACCATACCCACATGCCCCTCCTGCACATCATAATTCTCTCTCAGGCATTTTCACAAACACATTCGGCACATAAAAAAAGCTAGAATCCAACTCTCCAGCTTAACAAAAAGTAACTGAATTTGTCAAGGCATTCTAACAGCATAATGCGAACTGACAAAATCCACATGGAATTGACCCATAATTTGGGACAAAGAACACAAAACCTACATGCAATTGGTCCAAGCAAATTCAACAATGGCAGTTGAAACATCGGTTAATCAAATCACAGCTGAAAATTGAACAAAAAAGTGACTTGGTAACATACAAATAGATGGATTTTGAAGTGTGATACTAGAGAATGAGGCTGAAAGGATGAGAGTAGACTCACCGTCGCTACCGTCGCCTTCAGGACTGCCGTACCAGGTGGCGGTGGCCGGATGCCAATGCTGGTTTGCGATACGGTAAGGAACTTGGCCGGAAGCAGACAAAAACTTGAGGAGAACTAAAAAGAGGAAGCTAAAGAGCTGATTTGAGCTGCGGCGGAGCTGCATTGTTGAAATATGGGAAAGAAAAGGAATTTGAAAAAGCAAGAGAGCCACCGCCAGAGGAGGCGGCTACGACGGCGAGCGGCGGAAAAGAAGAAAAGAGGACGAATAGAAGGGGAAAAAGAGGTTTAGCCCACACTCTGGAACGAAGGAAACAGACAGTGAAGGAGGTTATTGTCAGGAGTGAGAGTATCTGTATTTATAAAAATATAAGTGACACAACAAAAGAGACGATACCTGCTTTTTTTCTGTTAAGGGTCAAACTAGTCATTATGATTTTTCTGCAACATATTTACCTAACCTATAAAAGATGTAGGACAATTCGGTCTTAAAAATTATAAAGATTACATTCGGGGCCAACTCAGTTATTGCAACTATTGTTTATCAGGGTGTTAATACGAGTGTGCTATACTACAGCAGAAAATGAATCCACTGTAAACATGTGCCTTCTTGTCTCAATGTCGATCTAAGCGTCATTCGATCTGATCCCAAGGTATGGAATTAGTTCACGATCAGGGGACTTGCACCCTTGTTATTGAATTTCACAGATCACAACACGTAATTTGTGTGTATTTGTCAATGATGTGGTTGTAGATGAGTGAGGGATGCTTGGGTAAGTATCCCGAACGGAGGTAGCCTCAAGTTAAGGTAGTAGGTTCTCATAGCGGTGTAGCAGGGGATGAGTTGGTTCGGTTATGGTTAAGGTTATAGGTTAGCAGGGCCAGTCCGATATAGGGAAAAGAATCTTTCGGTAGCCTCCGGATGAGTGAGGGATGCTTGGGTAAGTATCCCGAA
>CATIWQ010341738.1:0-32022 GCA_949673415.1 Euphorbia schlechtendalii | reverse complement strand
TGCACTAACATCAAACTTGTAAATACCTAACACTCACAATAACCTTGGACAAATGTTAGTAAAGTATAAGAAATGATAATGTATAATTAACAAAAATATCAAGAAAAATTTTCAAATTCTTCGATTTTTTTATTTTATTCAATTTTTTTTTGGATTTTATGGGAGTTTTATAAATGTCCCCCCACACTAAAGAACGCAATGTCTTCATTGTGAGACATTATAAAAATCAAAAACTAAACTAAAGCTAGTCTAAAAATAGAATTGAAAAAGATAAAGTAATGTAAAGAATAAACCCATTCTATTGCGAAGGAGAATTCGGGGGACTAGGAGTAAATTGGCAATTTTGTTTTCTAAAGAAAGAAAGTAATTTTCGAAGCATCGATTTATTACTTTTCTTTGGAATCTTCATGTCCTTCTTCATAACTCCAAGTTTTGCTTGGCAATTATCTAATTTAAGTTGCATGCTCGCCTTCCAATCTTCCAAAGCTTCTTCGTCTTCTTCATCATCTTCTTCTATTTCAATCATCGGGGCTTTTCCTTTGGGACGACTTACAGATGGATTAGATGGTCTGACGGAAGAATCTTCTTAAGTCAAGTTGAGTTTCTTGGTGCTGTTGGAATAGGAGTAAAAAGAATAAATGCCTTCGTGTTCTTGGAGTAGTCTGGTGTTCTTCAAGTAAGCCCCATCCATGTAGCAAAAATACTCACCTGGTTGTTGAACATCGGGGAGTTCACCTCTTGCACCCAAGATTATGCTGGTGATAATTTTGGCCGCTCCAATTTTACTTCTCATGCTTGTCGAGTTCTTCTTCATCATATCCCATATGATATCCACAATTTCCTCTTTTTATTTCATCATAGAGCAAGAAAGAACAAACAAGTCTTTCTTTTGGACCTTTGTATTCTCTACTCGACAAAATACCGAAGTGGAAAGGTATTTGTGGAGAAGAAGAATGCATTCATCCTTAATAAGTTTATTAGGAGAATTTTTGGGATCGAAGATTCTCTTACCCGATAAATTTGCCCAAACTCGATTGGGTTGAAACGAATCCATCATGCTCGATGAATTTGCAATCTCAAAACCGAACCAATCACCCATCATCTCTCTTGTGACTGTGTATTGTTGTCCTTGATTACGAAATTATATTGCCCTCTTCCTTGAATCTTCGTAGTCTAATGTTACCAAACACTCAAGAATCCAATCTCGATTTTGAGGGAACCGCATATTCACAAATTTTGTAAGACTACGAGCCAACAATTAGGCTTCCATCTCTTCACAGAGATTAAGAGTTTTCAAGAAGACTAGATAAAGGAATATCATTCCGGTGATATCCAATTTTCTTAAATTCTGGAATCTTTTACCTTCTTCTCTTATCCTCAATGGGAAAGGACAATAAATTCTTCTTAAATTGATTAGGCTCCTCTCTTTTGTGCTACTCTCTTCACACATGTTATATTAGTTTTGAAGAAAAAGGTTTTAAAAGGTTTAGATGCTTGAATGTAGAAGATGAGAAAATTTAGAAATTTGAAGGTTTTTTTTAGGTGTGGTGGCTAGGGTTCAACTTGGACCTATTTATAGAGGTTTAATGGATCTCTAATTGGTTATAAATGAGATTTTAGCCGTTTAGGCTCAAAACTAGCCATTAATGGCAGTTACAGACATCTATCACATGTCAGTTCATGATCTGTAACGGTTATATTTGGCTCGTGTCAGGTTTGTGAAGGCCTATCACGATTGTAAATCTCCTTACAATAGAAACAGAATGTTTTGATATCCAATGATCATGACCGCGAATTGAGTCGCGATCACGATATTTTGTACTCTTCAAATTCCTTCAATTTTTAGACTTTTACCTATAAAAACTTAGAAACACAAACACAAACAAACTTTGTTAAATAAAAAATGATAAATATTTATTATGATACCTTGAGTAATCATGATGATGATAGCAATTGAACATCAACATCTTGTTGTTCAAATTTAATTTCAAGATAAGGTTTGCATCGTTGACCATTGGCTCGAAATATTTCTCCATATTCGGATTTCAATTCCAAAGCCCCATTACCAAATACTTTGATAACTTCGTAGGGTCCTTTCCAAAGTGATTTGAGTTTTCCAGGGAACAAATAAAGCCTGAAATTATATAATAGAACTCTATCCCCGACTTTAAACTTCTTTTAACGAATCTTGGCATCTTGCCACCATTTTGTTTTCTCTTCGTAGATCTTTGCATTTTCATATGATGATAAACGTAGTTCTTGTAATGCATTTAAATCCAACTTTCTTCTATCACCAGCTTTGTTTAAATCCATAATCAAATTCTTCAAAGCCCATAAAGCCTTATGCTCGAATTCTAACATTAAATGACAAGCCTTTCCATAAACCAACTTATAGGGAGTCATAGCAATAGGTGTCTTAAGAGCTATCCTGTAAGCCCATAATGCATCATTTAACTTAGTAGACCAATCCTTCCTAGAGTTTAAACAGTCTTTTTGAGAATCCACTTAATTTCCCAATTAGAGATTTCTACTTGACCTCTAGTCTGAGGGTGATATGGGGTAGCAATCCTATGATGTACTCCATATCTTTGCATTAAGCTTTCAAAAGTCTTATTGATGAAATGTGATCCTCCATCACGAATAATGGTCCTAGGAACTCCAAATCTACTAAATAATTGCTTAAGAAACTTAGCAACTACTCTAGCATCATTCTTACTATATGCATTAGCCTCAACCCATTTTGAAACATAATCAACTACAACCATAATGTAATTATTACAGTTAGATGTAGGAAATGGTCCAATGAAATCTATACCCCAAACATCGAAAAGCGCTACTTCTAAGATGTTTTTCAATGGAATCTCATCTCTCCGACTTATATTTCTTGTTCTCTAACAATTATAACATTTCTGAACAAAATCTTTAGCATCCTTGAACAATGTTGGCCAATAAAATCCACTTTCAAAAACTTTAGTGGTTTTCGCTGGTCCTAAATGCCCTCCATATATGCTATCATGGCAATGACTTAAGATTGAAGAAAAGTTATTATCATCTATACATTTGCTAATAATACTGTCATCACATACCTTAAACAAATAAGGGTCATCCTCACATAAATGATCTAATATCCTCAAGAAATTTCTTCTTACCATTAGAATCTAAATCCGAGGGTAAAGTATGTGTAACCAAATAGTTTGCATAATTAGCATACCATGGGTTAACAGTATGTTTAATAAACATTAAACAGTTTCACCTATAGGTCCCTTATCATCTTCTAGACGAGATAAGTGATCAGCTACGGTATTTTTGCTTCCTTTCTTATCCCTAATTTCTAAGTCAAATTCTTGTAAAAGAAAGATCCACCTAATTAATCTAGGTTTGGCATCTTTCTTAGCAAACAAATATCTTAAAGCAGCATGATCAGTGTAAACTATTTCTTTAAACCCTATTAAATATGATCTAAACTTGTCACATGCATATACGACTACTAACATCTCTTTTTCTATGGTAGTGTAATTGCATTGTTCGGAAGATAAAGTGTGACTTGCATAGTCAATTTCATGCAAACTCTTTCCATACTTTTGCCCTAATACACAACCTACAACTACATCACTAGCATCACACATCAATTCAAATGGCAAAGACCAATTTGGTTTAACTATAATGGGAGCAGAAAATAATGCTAGTTTTAAAGTGTCGAAGGCTTTTTAACAGTCATCAGAGAATTCGAACTTCACATCTTTAACTAATAGATTTATTAAAGGTCTAGCTATAACCGAGAAATCCTTAATAAACCTTCTGTAAAATCCAACATGGCTTAGAAATGATGTTATTCCCTTAACATTTATGGGAGGAGGTAATTTCTCTATGATTTCAGTTTTTGCTATATCTACGTGAATTCCTTTCTCATCTATCTTATGACCTAATACTATACCTTCATTAACCATAAAATGACATTTCCCCCAATTCAACACCAAATTAGTTTCCTCACATCTAGCGAGTAATTTATCCAAATTTTCCAGACATACCTCAAAAGAATCTCCATATACAGAGAAATCATCCATGAAAACTTCCATAATATTCTCCACATACTTACTAAAAATAGCAGAAACACACCTCTAAAAAGTAGCTAGAGCATTGCATAAACCAAAAGGCATTCTTCTATAAGCAAATGTACCAAATGGACATGTAAAAGTGGTTTTATCCTGGTCATCTGGCTTAATATGAAGTTGAAATATTCAGATAATCCATAAAGAAAATAGTAAAATGCATGACCTGATATCCTTTCTAGCATTTGGTCTATAAATGGTAAAGGTCAGAGTACCAAAGGCTAGAGATTCCGATCTCGAGTCTTTTAAGCTTTAAAATCACACTTTTCAAAGCGAAGAACTCTTTTCCAATGCGCTTTTCTAAAAGCCCTAAAATCATTGTTTTCAAAAACCCCACGCCCCATCTCACGAGGCCGGCGCCTCGCGACGTCTGTGCAGGACCTCCGAAACATCGTCCGCTCATAGTGGCGACTCTGCTGGGGATATTTTTTTTAACTTAAAAGTTTAAAAGATTTTTGGATGAGTATTGAAAAGTCATCAAATGAGTTAGCCCACATTTAAAATATCAAACAGAGCATATGCATTAGACAGATTAGCCATTAAGGTTAGGTTACCCTATTTTACTGAGAAGTTTGCTAAAGTGTACTTCATGACCCCCTGGTGATCGAAGGAACTTAGCGAGTGGATCACTTGTTGCCATACCGCATGGACTCTCTTGAAAAAGGGGGAAAAGTGTATCATAGTGCAATAAGAACCTTCTACATCAACAACCATTGACCAAGCTCTTATAAGGAAATCGTAGACACTTTCCCTAGGTTTACCAAAACAAATGCATCTTTTTGTGCAGGTTCGCTCCTTAATGATTCACAGTATTAAGATGATCCAAGCTTAGATATTAGGAGCCTGCCCCTTATACGCAGGAGACATAAGGTTGGAAGAAATACATTGTGTGCTATGTGCTACATGTTCATCACATCACCACGCTTATTTCACAAAAAGCATCATGCTAACCCACCATTTATTATGTAGACACAAATTATGCACACACATGTCATTATCCTGGTGTCGCTTACCTAGAGTTAAACAGACGCGATGAGACAGTGTCACCTAGGATTAGGATCACCCATGGTTAAGATAGTGTTTACTGAACACTCAGACCTCTATTCGCTTAGATTCATGGAATTCTAAGCGTAGGGCATAACACATTATTTTAACCTAACTTAAACTCATCAAAATCGATCCATAGCCCTCAGGGGTAAAAGTGTATTATCACTTGGATGATACGTGACCGTTTATCATATTTTTTTCAGTTTGTTTGTTTCAAAAGGATTGGCAAACACATACTTGCATCTCCAGGATGCAACCCTTGTAAATGAATTTGGAATGCTTATTGCTACTCGAGTAATAGGCAAACTTTGCTGTTTTGTTGCAAATGGATTGGCAAAACACGAGTCACGCCTCAATCATAAGCCTATTACCACATGGGTAATACGGCAACCCCAGTTTGTTTCAAAAGGATTGGCAAACCACACTTACCTTCATTAACAACTTTTACTCATCATGGCATACTAACCTTTATCTTGCAGCCATTTCATGAGTATTACATATACTAGTCCATAGTCAATCAAGCATGCATTTCACTTCTGACGATAGAAATTATCCTTACTTTAGTTAAATCTTGGAAGCGATAAGGTCATCGGCTCGTTCAGATCTCTCCCATCGTGGCTCAACTAACAGAATCATTTGTAGAGGGTCTACCACACATGGATTCCAGCGAGGACTCGAGTTCAGATTCATGTTAAAGATTCAGCTCAGGACAGAAACGGTGAACAGTTTAGGGAAAATCAGTGGAATGGCAGACCAATAGAATGTGTCAAGGGGAACTAATCAACTAGACCAGGGTGGTCCTGCTACCTCCCAGTCTATGATAGGCCAAGAAATAACCAACGCTCTTAACGCGTTTCTTCATAGTGACCAGTTCATTCAAGCTTTCCAGTTCCATTCTCGCCCTAGATAGCTAGAGGGTAGGGTGTCAGACCAGGAACCTGTCGATAACCTCCAAGGTCCTACTACTACCCACCCTCTGGCTGGGAGACCCAGTTTTATCCCTCACGTCCTCCCATCTCCTAGCACCCAATTTGAAGTCCGCCAGGTAGGGCCCACATTTCCTTAGACATAGTCCCCTTTTCAATTGGGATAAAATTGCTTCGGAGAGGGCCAGGCGACGAGTCGTAATGGTCAGATGATAGGAGTGGCGGACCAGTTGAAAGTAGAACTACCAGCTCAGCCCGCGCAACCAAGTTTTCATCAGGGGCCTCAAAAACTCATAGCCATAGCGAGACCGGGAGCACCATTTTCAGGGTTCATTCCAAGTATGCAGACATCCTATCCTTAGCCGGGGAGCCTTCCCGACTTTCCAAGCTCTACCTTACAGTTATGGTGCAAATGTCAATACTATGACCATGCAATACCAGGGACAATTCCCGCCTCAACCAACTTATGCAATTCCTCCCAGGGGCCCTGTATATCTCCAAGTTCCATATAATCAGTTTAATGGTTCAGCCAGGTAGGAGACGGGTTACATGGTTCCCCAACCTAGTATGGAAGAGCTGTGGTATCAGTTCTTGGTGACCCACGTAGCACAACACCCAGGCTTCCAGGCCACTGCCTATCCGGTGCCACCCACTGCATCAAGTGATGAGTGGCTCCCCGAGAACTTTACCATGCGAGAGATAATGAAATTTTATGGGGAAGGTGATCCCCAAGCCCACTTAACTAATTACCAAACAGTAATGAGAGCCCAACAAGTTAGTGACAAAATGCTGGAAAAAATGTTCATAGTCACGTTGGCAGCCTCGGCCAACCGATGGTACAACAATCTACCCTTGGAGGTGTCCCAAAACTGGGGGTGCCTTTCAGCAGCTTTGATAGAGCAATACAGCTTCAATTCTTAGATAAAAATGACCATGCAAAACTTGGAGGCCGTAAGACAAAAACCAGGAGAGCTGTTCAAGTTATACTACACCCGATGGATGGATATATAAGTGTTGTTGAAAGATCATCTCAGTCTACCAAAGATGATCACAAAATTGATAGCTGGAGCCTTGCCGAAATACAGAGAGAAGTTAGGAATGGATGCCTACCCCTCTTATAACATTGTATTTCAAAAGGCCGAACAAAAGGAGTGGCTCGAATTCCTCAAGATGATGCCTAAAGAACAACAAGTCAGCGAGTCATGGTCCTGGAAGAATGACTCAGGGGCATCATCCTCCAACCATACACAACAGAAGGGGAAGCAAGTTGATGACTACTAAAAGGTGACCATCGGGGAAGAAGACCCTCCACAAGTGGAGGATGAGGATACTACTGATGTAATAATTAGTATTTTTAAACTCTTTTATGTTAACAAACTCTATCAACGAGGCTTTTGAATCTTTGAATGCTTTAAACTTTGCTTGCTTGCTTGATATTCTTTCGAATGACATCACGCATTCTTATAAACATATACATATTGTTTTTAGCACATGTGACACATCATTTCATGAAATTAATTTAGGTATAAATGGATTTCCCACAATAAATTCAAATGATTTGACTCTTGAGAGAAAGTGAGAGATAAATACATGTACTTAGAAAATGCGTGATAGCAATTGCCTCATCATACAAAGATGAAAGATCAATGGAAAGATCTCCAAACACGAAACATCCACTAACTCACACAAAGATAAAAAAGATTGGAGCTAGAATAAGGCCAAAATGTTAACCAAGCAAGATGGGACCAACCAACCGGTGTAATGCCATAAAGAAGGAGGCGGATCATTGAACATGTCAACAGCTCCATCACCAAACTACCAGTGCACTCTTATAAAGAAGTAGTCAAATCGATGAACATGTCAATAACTCCTTTACACGGCTCACTGCTATTTATGGGGCAATCATCACACCATCAAAGGAAATGCCAATGATCAAGACCCATTATCACATACACCTAAAGCTAGCAAAGCTGTGCAAGCACAACCAATTGGTCAGAAACACTGAACGAGTCAACAAATGAAGTCATGGACATGGACCGTGACTGATCAACCAAATCTACCCAAATCAACCAATTTCTATTACGCATAGGTGAAAGAAATAAATCAATAAAAAGTGGTACGAACAACAAAATAAATTTGTATTTAGCCTGTCAGTTAACACTCGGTTAGTTGAGCAAAAATTGAGGCCTATTTTCAAAACACAAAAAGAATGATCCGCTGAATTGAAAACCCAAAAAGGGTGGCTCAAGCAAAACTTAGGACATCGAGAGAATCATTTTGGTTAGAATACCTGAAAAGGCTAATTAATGGCAGGAGTAAAATCATTTGAAACATTTATACCCCTGTTAAGTTCATCAATGAATTGCCATTTTCACTGAATCTTTATGCATATGTTTATTTTGATTGATTGCATGCCAATGGTAGAATATCGCAAGAAAACATAAAAAAAATAATAAAATAAAGAAAAATGAGTATAGTGGATTGAAACCTGAAAAGGCGATCCAGGCAAAAATTAGAACAAGGTTCGATAGATTGAAAACCCGCAAGGGTAATCTATGCAAAAATTAGAACCATTATCAAGGTCATAATCTCCTCCTTAGGACGGTACGTGCATGATATTATATACCTTCAACACTTCAGACAAACGGCTTCCAAGAAATCACCATCGACACATTGCGGGATTAACGACTAATCCAGACTTTTCTCAAACCAGATCCAAGCTTTAAACTCGAATCTGATTCAACAAACCCATGGTCATCGCTCTGAGGGAGTCATCCATGAATCCCTAACAAGATAAACCCTAGGGGCAACCAAACACTAGCATGAGGAAGGCTCTTCAATGAATGAAGTCAACAATTCCTTCAACCAACAAACATGCATCATGCGATAAATATTATTAATGCATTAAGTCATTCATTCATGCATACGCATCGTGTCACTTACAGGTCAAGGAGATGTTAAACCGGGACAACATCATCCTAATAAACAAAAATCTCCACCTCCACATGAGGAACCTATGAATAAGACGATGGCCCATTCAACCCTAAAGTCAATTCAAGCCTACCTAGGCCTCTTTCAAGCAGCATTGCAACATCACAAAAGCCTCCCAAAACAACAGAGTGGTCATCGGGACATCCTCGAAAATCTAGCACTCAAATTTCGACATTTGTCATGGGCCTGAAGAAAAAATAATTTCTCGGAACCCCAATGTTTTAATTCTTGATTGAAGGGGTAAAAACTTTTTCTCTCAATAATCTCAATCAAGGAATTAAAACATATATCACAAGTATCTACTAATAAAATTCCTCATTCTTGCAGGTACCCCTTCAACTCACAAGGGTCATCCGGTTCATATCGCAACAATCAACCATCCCACAGCGAATTTCAACGGAGACTCACAGTAGTCGACGTATCATCAAAGGCATGGAGCACATGGCTTTCATCCTTTCCCCAGCAGTTTCGAGGGGTGCATTCAACCTACGGTCAACTCACAAGGGGTAGTCACCAGACTTTCTACAGTCCATAATCTCTTTTCAAACTTTTTACAATCATCGAACTTTTCACAGTCAAAATCTTATTCAGACTTTTACAATCAATGGATTTTCTACAATCCTCTTTCATCTTGACTTTTTACAGTCATCTGAACTTTTTATAGTTCAAAATCTTGACTTTTTACAGTCATCCGAACTTTTTACAGTTCAAAAATCCCAACTTTTTACAATCATCCGAACTTTCTACAATTCAAAAATCCTGACTTTTTACAATCATCCGAACTTTTTACAATTCAAAATCTTGTCTTTTTACAGTCATCTAAACTTTTTACAGTGTACAATCCTGACTTTTTACAGTCATCTGAACTTTCTACAGTTAACACCTTGTCCCGACCTTTTCACGATCAACGGATTTTCTATGATCCATGTCGTCAATAGGATTTTTACAGCCTACACATGGGATTCTTAACCAAGAGAATTGAAGCACACAGTCAACGTTCTCTCTCCAAAGGTCTTGACGGTATCAACTAGTCAAAGGTCAACCTCTAGGGGCAATCATTGCCAAACGAGTAATTCACAAGCGGCACCAGGAGACCAATCCCCGAAAGATGCCGCACCAAGATAAAAGCTTCCAGCCATCATCCCTAAAGAGTGACAACTATCACTGGGCAAGTATTATCTCCATACCCCGCTGCTCTTTCAATCGTGGGACCATACTGATCTCATATCAGTAGTGATCCCACGAGGGGCAACCTGTGATCATGGGATTTTTACTCCCCACTCACGAGTTCGATGATGAAGCTGTAATTTTTCCCTTGTTAGCTTTTCACATCTTTTAGGGTCCCGAAATCATCCGAAAATCATCTACCTTGTTTCTTTGGGCCTTTTTTCCATTTAAAAAGCCCAAACTAAGAAAAAGCCCTCTGCCTTATTCTATATTGGCAACAATATTGACAATATCATTGAACGACATCACAGATATCGATAATGATATCACCGATATCATTAAATGACATCGCAGTTACCGTTAATGATATCGTGTTGGCAGACAAACTAAAAAGCCATTTCCGCATTATTCAACCAAAAATACCCATCCCTCACCCATAATTCAGACATTTTCCTCCAAAACACCCTGTCAACATGCTACCAACCCATGTTGACCAATAATGGGGGGAAGAGAAAAGAGAAAAAGATAAAATAGGTGGGTGAACCACCAAAGAAAAAGAGGTGGGCTTTTGGATTGAAGGGAGCCCTTAAGGGCTTGTTTTTTTAGTAAGATAAAAGGGATGAAATTCAAAGAAAAGGGGGGGTTTCAAAGGAAGAAATTCAAGTTTTTGAAAGAAGAACAAAGCAAACAAAAACACAAAAGGATTTTTACTAAAATTTCAAATGGATTGGTTTTAGTGTTTTTAAATCTCAAAACTCAGAGGAAGAAGGACTACTACCTTCTCTCTTCCTCTTTTTACAAATCATAACTTGGAAGTTTTAACTTCCCTCCAAGAGTACACCACTACTCTTAATTTTCATCAAAAATTGTAAACCGGATCAAAGAAACGAGGAGAGCTTCCCGGAGGACTTCATGGACCTTGAAGAACATGGATTCATGACTACGAGGTAAGCCTCTAAGTTCCTAGAGTCAGTGCTTACATTTTTATGTTATTTGTTTTGAAGTCCTGTTTTGTTTTCGATTTTTTCCATTTTTTCACACCATTATGTTTTCTACAATTTTCAGTATGATTTCGAATCTTTTTGGGTATTTTCTTTAAATAAAAATATTCTACACATCTTTAGCTTTCAAGAATGATAATGATCATCAAAATCCATTAAGTATAGCAAAAGTTATGATCATTTGAAGTTTGGATTATCAATTTTGCTATTTTTGCATGTTTACTGCAGGTCTGGGAACGCGATATCGTTGAATGATATCATGATATTGTTGATTGATATTGTCTCTTGTAGAATGCTGTTTCACCTTGTTTCGCTCTATTTGGAATCGTTTAAGTTCGGAATGACCGCTAAGACCATCCTGAGTTTGGAAATGCATCATTGGGGGTAACAAACCTCTGATTTGTAATTATTTAAGATTTATGTATGATTTATTAATGTATTTAATATGATTAATTGAAGTTCAGAATAGCAACGGAAGCGCTTCGGGCCATTCATATCAATATCGCCCTTCACAAGGGAAGTCAATAATGATATGAGTGACAATGTCACAGTTGTTAACCAAAACAATGACTATATTATGCATGTTTGGCCTAGATTTATCTTTCTAGATGTTGTTTTAGGTCACCCCCATGAAGGGAATAAAACATGTTCCCGGATAACAGTCCACACCACATTGCCATGTAGTCATTTTCACTATTAAAATCAACCAACATACGTGTAAATAAAAATGAATAATTTTCATGAAACAAGAACTTCCAAATCTTCGTTGTTTTTACCTCGACCACATGGGTCTTGCCAAAATTCAAATTAAACAAACTTGGTACACATGGTACATATGTGCAAATATTCCACCATATCTCGTGCTAACCTTTGTGGATGCAGGATAGATGTATGTTAGGATTTAATTTCCTTCGGGTATCGCTTTCAATTTCGAAATCCAATGTAATATTCATTAGATATCGCTGTATTCTAAGCAATTGTATCCCTTAGATTTTGATGTATTTAGGTGATTTGTAAAACCCCAAGCCCAATGATGTAATTAATATCCCGTAGAATAGGCGCATTTAATTTCCTGTGTTTACTTTCCGCAATTTACTTGCCGTTTTATGCATGCGCGATAAACATAAACGGAAAATATCTAGTTTAGTTCGAATATTATAAATGTGGTTTCTATCATAGTGTAAATTAACTTAAATAACGACGAAATAGATAACTCATCCCAGACCTGAATCTCTGAACTATGGTATCACTTAGGCTTAACGGATCTAGGCTGTACCAAAATTTCTCGGAAGAGCTGATCCGGGTGGCGACTCTCAGTACCAAAGGCTAGAGATTCCGATCTCGAGTCTTTTAAGCTTGAAAATCACACTTTTCAAAGCGAAACACTCTTTTCCAATGTGCTTTTCCAAAAGCCCTAAAATCATTATTTTCGAAAACCCCACACCCCATCTCACGGGGCTGGTACCTCGCAGCGTCCGTGCGGGACCTCCGAAACATCATCCGCTCACATGAAGTATAAAATGTCTCTAAATCATATCATTTTATGATTGAAAATATCATGATAATAAGTGTAATTATACATGTACACACACCTGTTGATGTTTTGGGGATAATGATGGAGACACTTATGTCTGCCACACAAAATCCCGAAATGATAGAATACAGGTGTCGAATAATGGTAAATCTGTTAGGACAAATTGGGAGAATGCCCTATTCCACTGAAGTCTTTACTGATGAAGATGAGATTCTAGAATTAACAACGAAAGTTTTCTTCAAGTATAGATTTCTGGTCAGGTGCATTGGAGAAAATAGGATCACCCATGATTGGAAATCATGGGAGGAGAGAGTGGAAGCTAACAAACAAAGAGAAAGGGAAATTGCGATGGAGGAAGAACGAAAATCAACCAACCTCTGGTAAAGGTTGAATGAACTTATGGAGGCGCAGATATCAATTCATAGGAAAATCGATGATATTCATACTCTAATGTTTGATGTCGAGCTAGATCTACGAGAGTTTTATTATAAGATTGACCTACTAACAGAATCGCTTTCCTCTAAATAATTGTTCGCTTTTCACTTAGATGTAGGATTTTGTACAGTTTGTTGTTTGTTGTTTGTTTACTTGTTCATTTGTTTAATTGTTTATTTGTTAAATGTTGAATATGAATATAGTAATTATTATTTTATATTTAACATGTTTGTTTTTCTAAGTTTTTATAGGACTAAGTCAAAAAATTAAGGAAATAGAAGGATTGAAGAAGTCGCGACTGCGACTAGAGATCGCACCCGTGACATTATGCCCTAAAACCTTCTGTTCTTGTTATGAAGAAAGTCATGATCACGACAGGCCTTCGCAATCGTGACATGGGAAGAATATGACAGTTGCAAAACGTGATTAATATGCGATAGATGGCTAAAACTGCCATTAACAGCTAGTTTGAAGGAAAAATAGCTATATTGGCTATTTTAACTAATCAATGACCTATTAGAACTCTATATAAAGGTCTAGGTTAAATCCATAAACACCACAACCTTCTACAAAGCTTACAAAAGTTTTGATTCTTTCATCTTTATTCTTCTACATTTAACCTTTTTCAACCTTTACTTCAAAAAACCAATATGCCTCGTGTTAAGGTAACCACAAATAGAAGAGAATTCCTAAATTATCAACAAGATTACAGTTGTCCTTTTTACATTTGTTCATGTTAAGAAGGGAAAAGATTCCAAGTTCTAAAGAAGATGGAGATCAACAGTATGATCTTTCTTGATTTGGTTTTCTTGGAGACTTTATGACTCCATGAACAAATGGGGATGTATCTTGCTAATCTTGGTTTGAGCACGTTTGTGGGAATGCAATTTCCACAAAACCGTGATTAGATTTTAAAATGTCTAGTGACATTCGATTTTGAACATAAAAGGAAGAGGGTGATTCAATTTCACAATCAAGGTAGATATTACACCGTCACAATAGAGATGATGGGTACTTGGTTTGGATTTGAAGTCGAAAATTCATCAAGCATGATGGATTCGTTTCAAGCAAATCGAGTTTGGGAGAATTTAATGTGTAAGAGAACCTTTGTCCCTAAAAATTCTTCAAACAAACTTATTAAGGATGAGTGTCTTCTTCTACTCCATAAATATCTTGCTACTTTAGTATTTTATCCAGTAGAGAATACCAAAGTCCAAAAGAGAGATTTGTTTGTTCTTTCCTGCGCATTAAATAAGAAAAAAGGGAGTTCGTGGATATAATTTGGGATATGATGAAGAAGAATTCAACGAGCTTGAGAAATAAGATTGGGGCGGCCTAAATTATCACCACAATCATCTTGGGTGCGTGAAAGGAACTCCCCTATGTCCTTCAACTGGGTGAGTATTTTTGTTATACGGATGGGAATTACTATAAGAACACCAGACTTCTTCAAGAGACCGATGGTGTATATTCCTTCTACTCCTACTCCAACCGCACCAAGAAGCTAATCTCGATTTTTTAATAATCTTCCATTGGCCCATCTGATCCAACTACTAAACGTCATCCTGGCAAGGCTCCGATGATCGAAGAAGATGATGAAGAAGAAGACAAAGCTCTGGAAGATTGGAAGGCGAGTATGCAATAGAAATTGGACAATTGCCAAGCGAAACATGGAGTAATGAAGAAAGACATGAAGATTCTAAAGAAAAGTAATAAATCGATGCTTTGAAAATTACTATCTTTCTTTAGAAGATAAAATTATCAATTGACTCCCAGTTCCCCAGATTCTCCTTCTCAATGAACGAGTTTACTCTTTTCTTTTCTTTTTCTTTTTCAATTTTTAGACTAGTTATTTGTTTTTAGTTTTTTAGATTTTAAAAAACTTGATCACAAGATTTTGACTATACTCGTTCCGATATGCTTATATTCGGTAATGGTGCAAAAAACCTTGTTCCCCACTTTCTACCAATAAGATAAAAGTTCAAAATACGAAAAGGTGTTGCCAATACCGCTTATCAAATAGAAAATGATGACCACTACAAGTATATAGTTTCGATGTAGTTTTAAAAGATATCGATCCCATCAGGGAAGGAATTCGGTTCTAAAGACCAACTAGAGTTACGGAACAAACAAAATAAGATAATTTGTAGGGATTGTGGGTTTGGATGATAGACTGATGAATGGATAGATGCATGAACAAATTAGAGAAGATATAAACTATATAGAATTTCCCTATGAACAAGTATAGTAGAGAAAACCATGCAAAATCATCAAGAAGATTTCATACACTACATAACTTTAACAAATACGTTTCTAGACTCCCTAATATTCAATAATTCACTGCAGAGAAACACATGAGATGACTTTTCTAAATCTAGGGTAAATGAATTACGACACATATAAGAACCTAGATGACAATATTATTATGCTTAGTACGGGTCGCTCTCACATAGCCATATTTAGCAAGTTAACACTCCAATAATTTTGGCTCACTAAATAGCGTTATAATCACAGATCCAGTGATTATACACAATCTTGTTAACCACAAAATAACCCTTAAAGTTAACTCAAAAGCATATAACTTGATTAATATAAATGACGCAAGATGAAATACTTGTTATGACACATAGACATATCATAAGTTTCGAAATAGAATGTATAAGCAAAAAACAAAGTAAAGTTTTAAGGTATGCAAGTGAAAACTAAAGTTGATCAAATCGTATCCACTCTTTAATGGGTGTTGTTAATTCTCGCAATTCCTGCATCTACTTTGAATTCGGTCTCAACTCGTACAGAACCTCCACTAGGATGCTATTTTTTGAAGAATGAAAACTTTTATTGATAAGTGCTTTGCAATTACAAGCATACAACAATCACTCGAATTTGTGGAGAAATCTAGTGATCGAAATAAGAATCGAATCACTTATACATTTTTCTTACTAAAACTTTGAACGTAGAGAAATCTATATATTTTCACTCTCTATCTATACACGCATACTATCATTCAATATCTACCGTGCATGTCTCACACTATGGCCACCAAATTGACTGGTTTTGAACCCTATTTATAGAGTGGGAAGGGTTGCATCTATCCAAACGAAGAGTCATGTCCATTGGAGAAGGGTTACATCACTTCAATATGATTGGATGCAGAGTTTCATCCTCATCCACAATGGAAAGGCTCCTTTTCATGATTGGTTAACTTCCAAAAGGTGTCTTTTCAGTTCACAGTTGATGGTGGTTGATGGTGGTTAATCATTTTATTCCAGTGATTGGTAGTTAAGAAGAGATAACCAATAACAGTCACAAGTCACGATCGCAAATCACATGTCGTGATCGTGAACAATGATTGAAAACTTTCTTCTTGTGAAAAGTAAAAAGTCACGAACGCAAATGGGTGTCACGATCATGAACCATGCTTTTCTTCATAATTCTTCTTTTCAACTTTACCGATTTGACAAATTTGATCCTAAGCCAAATCCTTGTGTTCCACACATCATTTTTCACCTTTTCACTCTTTTTACATAGAATTCAATCTTTGATCATTTTACTCCCAAGATTTAACTAGTTTCTGCATTTGCATAAAAAAATAACTACATACCACTTGAAATCTTTTATATGAAGTATAAAATGACTGTAAACTATATCATTTTATGATTGAAAATATCATGATAATAAGTGTAATTATACACTTATCAATACCTTCTAGCCATTCTAAGATGTGAAACCTTTGGGTTGTATTATATATACATCCCTATTAAGGTTCCCATTAAGGAACGTGGTTTTCACATCCATCTGCCAGATCTCATAATTATAATGAGTAGTGATGGTAACGAGTATCCTTGATAGACTTAAGCATGTCTATTGGTGAAAAGGTTTCATCATAGTCACCCTTTTCAACTAGCCTTTCTTTATAGGTAATTACATTACCATCGATGTCAATTTTCTTCTTGAAAACCCACTTGCATCCTATGGGCTTAATCCCACTTGGAGCATCAACCAAGTTCTAGACTTGATTTTTGTACATGGAGTCCATCTCTGACTTCATGTTTATAAATAATTTGTCAGACTCTGAGCCTTCCATTACTTCCTTGTAAGTTTTGGGTTCTTCATCTTCTATAAAAAAGATGTGCTTATCATCGATGATGAGATAGCTATAGAATGATTGGAGCCCTACCTGACCTATGCAATTTTGGTATTATAATAGGTTGTTCTATGCTTACACTTTCTTGTGTAATAAATGTAGGATCAATTAATTAATTATTTGTTTGATCTTCTTGAGCACCCAACTCAAGATCGCTCCCACTAGCTTTCACAAGTACGTGTTCCTTCTCGAGGAATTGAGCATTCCTAGAAACAAGTACCTTTTGTTCCTTGGGATCGTAAAATGTATAACCCATAGTCTCTTTTAGGCTAACCTTTCAGACTTAGCATGTGGCTTATCTAAACTTGTTCTTTTACCATAAGTAGGTCATCCCCATACTCTTAGATGAGAAAGAGCTGGTTTCTTACCATACCACATTTCATATGGTGTTTGATCAGTTGAATTTTGAAAGCACTCTATTTAGAATATAAATTGCGATATCAAGTGAATAACCCCAAATGGATCTTTTGAGTTTTTCTTAGATCATCATGGACCAAACCATATCGATTAGGGTTTCATTTCTCCTTTCTAACACTCCATTTTGTTCAGGTGTATAAGGAGGTGTCCATTAGGATAAAATACCATTATCCCTTAGATAGTCTTGAAATTATTGGCTTAAGTATTCAACACCTCGATTAGATTAAAGGGTCTTGATACTTTTCCGAAGCTCTTTCTCTACTTCAATTCTTAATTCTTTGAATTTCTTCAAATTCTTCCTCATTAGGTACATATAACAAAATCATGAGTAATCATCTATTATAAAGTAGACAAAACCTTCATGTGTCTTAACACTCATTAGACCACATACATCGATGTGTATTTTTCTGAATTACTTATTACACATTAACCCTTTCCTTTGAAAGGTCTCTTTATCATCTTTCCTTTTAAACAAGGTTCCCATGCCCCATTGGATTCCCGTTCCATTGGGCCCAAGTCACAATAATTGTGTAACTTAGTGTTGCGAGTCTCATTTATACGGTATAGATGACAATGCCACAAGTATGAAGATTTCTCATTATCCAGCTTTGTTATCTTAGAAATATTCATATTAAGAATTTCAATTTTAGTATCTAGAACATAAACTCCACTCAAACACATTCCACAAGCATAAAGAATATTATCACCTTGAATTTGACATTTATTATGTGAAAATAAAATTTCAAATCCATCTATTGCTAAACATGCAATTGAAATTAAATTCTTAGTCACAATGGGAATGTAATAGAAATTGTTTAAAACTAAAACAAGGCTAATAGGAAAATGAATGCTATATGTCCCTACAGTTGTTGTAGCAACTTGTGCTCCATTTCTAACTCTTAAGTACATTTCTCTCTTTGCAAGCCTCCTACTATTCAACAACCCTTGGACAAAAGTACATATATGAGTACCACAACCAGTATCCAATACTCATGTAGACTCATGAGAAGCTCTCTAGTTTGAACATATCTTTAGAGTTTTAAGCCACAACCCTCATCATTATCCGATGAGCTTGTTCCAAGAAAAATATTTTCCCTTTTCAACTCCAACCGCTTCCTAAGCTTTCTCTTCATGTTTAAACCTTTTAGTTTCTTCAACTTAAGGTTCCTAAAATTTACTTAATCTTTGAGTTTATTTCTAAACTCAATTTCAAATATCTCAACCAAGTCCATGAGCTAAGTCAAAGTATAGTTAGGAGAACACTTCTTAAGAATTCCATGAAAGATCATATTTATCAGAATATCCACTCAATACCATTTCTCTCAAAGGATTTCTCACTGTACACAATTCCCAGCTCTTGAACTGCTCAGAGTTATCATATATGTATATGACCAACTCCACTACCAAGGTGTCTCCTTGCAATTTACCATGGAATAGTCTACTTCTTATACTTTCCACAAGGTCTACTTACTTGCATGCTGTTTAACATGAGCTTTACAGCAAACTCACATTTTTCCTTATGCCTCTCATAGTCAATCATCTAGCATGCAAAAACATTCTTTCTGAGATATTTGGGACTTGGATCATCTAGAACATAATGCAGAAAATTTTTTCAAAGAAATCTTCTGATAGTACCAAACCACTCACTAATGTTGTAAAAAACATACTTTATATTATTAAGAGGACCAGTATTAATACGAGTGTTTTCGTTAGTGATCATATTCAACCTAGATATAAGATAGAAATTGTTCAAACATTAGAATATGTACATGTATTTAATATTAGGTCTTTAACTAAATACATATTTCCTATTATTTTTATCAACATTCAAAAATCCCTTTCTATTAAATTTGGGAAACATGGTCTAACCATTTTCCATAGTAGGTAGCATCCACAACTCATCTACGGTGACCCCCATTATAGCAAGTTAAACCACAATAGACAACCATGGTTTGAACCTATCCATTTGCATTCCATGCAATTTCTAGTCCATTTGAGTTCTCTTTCTCGAGACGTGCATGCACAAATGTACGACTCCTCAAATATGTCTCCAATCCGGTATTAGCTCCAATGATATTGACAACTAACCAATTTAGGTTAAGGCTCTAACCCTATCAAGTCTCATGGTCAAACACATGTTAAGAGAAAGCATGTTGTACATGTTTTTATATTCATTACATAAGGTTTGTTCATGACTTATGATAGGAAGACTATTTACCACCTTAATATTGATATAGAGATTTCATTGATGTAGCTGGTCTAACCCTAGTATAGGGTATAACGATGGATAGGATTATGATAATAATAATTTTGGGCTCTGGAATTATTAATCTAAGGGATCAAGATCAATATTGGTACATTATGCCAATACTCCACATTACATGCAAAATAAACAAGGACATGTTTAAGTTGTTGCACCTTATGTCTATAAGTTTTAGTTTAAAAACTTAAACTATGGCTGCAAAACTATATGTAGAATCCAATTCCCATGCTAGAAATTGACTAAGTTATAAAAGTCCCTTTGGTATGCTTGAACCTAATACTAATGGATATTTCCACATAGGAGAGGCCCATTTAAAGTAAAGAAACCTCAAGATGATTGATATAATGTCAACATAAACATTCCATAGATGCTATAGATTTATAAAACTTATTAAAAGAAACCTACAATCTAAGTATATAGCATTATCAATTATCTATGTGCCTTCATTTGATGTGGTAGAGCGATCCCATAGAGAAATCGAACAACACTCAATTATCACAAGCCTCCAAACTATGACAAGTCCACATGAACCACACAGACCAAAACCTCACAAGGAGGGAGCACTCATCGGTTAACAATTGGCTGCTAGACCACTTGTAGAGCAACTTTTAAATAAATGTGAAGGCTCTTTTCCAATATAGGAATAAGCCTTGAAAAAAATTCTCACAAACGGTAGAGAAACTCGGGGAGAATCTTAAACAATTCACAAGAGAAAAGAAGTCAAGCTTAGAAGGAAGGCTGAATTGAAGTGATTTGAAATAGGAGGAGGCCACTATAGCAATGTGGTATGGGGAATATCCCCATCCCACATGTGGGTTAACAGCGTAGAGCTCTAAGCTCTGCTGGTTAACCCTCTCACACAACCTGCGTATTTGGGCTACGCTTAGCCCATAAGGTAAGCCCCATTTGGGCTTTCTTTATCTTGCAAGTAGAGTCTTGTGGGTTCTATCGCAAGCTCACTTACAAGTTTCGCTGGTGGGCCAACATTATAGGTCTTCAGCCCACCAACATGCACTAGCACATGCTGGTTTCCCACAAGCACTCTTTTAGTGCTCACGATGCTTCCATGCATGCCCCTTCCTGTGAACAACACATATTCACGGGGCCAACTTGCAATGAGAAAAATCCCTTGGTCTACACACTATGTGCTTTCCTTAATTCCTCTTTCAACCTATTTATTTGGTTCGACCATTTAATAGTCTATCCAAACAAACTTGACTCTCCCTTTTATTAATGGTATATGCCTCATCTATAAGTTCTTCATTTAGTCTGGTTAAGTTCCAATGTGTGTGACCTCACAGGATCCCAAAGTATAGAGCTGCTGGAGGTTGACCTAAACTTGACTTTCCATTTGAGAACCTTTAGATTTAGTGTTTCAAACTCATATAGAACTCGATTACTCTAGAAGATCAAATCAACTTTTTAGCAAAGGCGTATGATCCCCGGTACTCGAAACATGACGTGCCTGTGACTTGATCCGATTTTGCAATAGTCATTCCTTCTATCATGTTAAGTACCATCTAGTTTATTAAGCTTGAATAAAGTGTTAGCTCATGTAATAGTCATAGCTATGTCAGAGTTGGACTTGTTTACGAAGAAAACCACTCGCCTTTTTGTATTGAGATTAAATACAAAGGTGTTCTATCAATCTCACATACTGATTAGAGGTTTATGAGTGTGTCACATTAATAAGAGGCCTTATGTTAAAACTCTCATTATATCACTATATCAAGAGTAATGGATCGTTTTTTGACTACTCGGCTTACTAACAAATGATCCTCACTATACCCGTATTCACTCGTACCATCCTAATCAACAGGATATGTATAAGTATGACCTAAAGTATAGCAAATATCTCACAAGGTAAAAAGTATCTTCAATCTAAGGGTACTTGTATTGCTACTATAATAAGACATGACACCAACACAAGGATATAGTTGTTTTTGAGTGTCTGTCTTATAGCGGTCTCTAATGTATTACCCGAATACATTCATGTGTTAACTCAAGGTATCACCTTCAGCTTGTGAGATAGGCTAGTTGGATCAAACCCAAGGAGTAAGCCTACACATACTAGTTTGTTCGCTTCATTGATGTCCTCTCTTAATGAAACTATGACTAGGGATATTTAGACTATTTCATAGTATCATGTTTGTGTAGTTTTACACCACATAGCTCCCACTATGTCCTCGCACTTTCACGTGATAAAATAGTCATAGACTTTGCTTTATTATATCAACAAATATACTTACATACATAATAACACATATATATAATACAAAGGAGTTACATAATTAGAAAAGATCATCGATATATAACAACGGTGTCTTATTATTGATAACCAATAATCCAAAACTATTTGTACATTAGTGATTAATAAAGACATATATCCCTAATTACATCTAGGGCATACATCAAGTCTAACAGTATGTTCTTAGGTAAAGCTTGAGTTTAAAGTCTCCTTTCACTACTTTTATCAAGTTTTAATCTAATATAACTTGGTGAGGTTGTTGTAAGAAATAGTTACTTATACATATAAAAAATCTACACTTTAATTTGGGGAGAGGGTTTATACTTACTCCACTTCTTAAATTTATAAACTACACAACAATTCGAACTAAAGTAACAAGGGGAGCTTCCCAGAGGACTTCATGGGTCTTGAACAAAGTTGATTCATGACTACAGGTTAGGCCTTTGAGTTTCTAGAGTTGTGCTTCATACTTATATACTTATTTGTTGAAGTATTGGTTTATTTCTTAGGCTTTACCATTTTTCACACCATTGCTAGAAAAAGTCAACACCCACACCTACATTGGAATGTCAATGTGCGCATTATAATGCTGAAAGCTACATTGCAATGCTTGTGTGGGTGTTGCTTTTTTACAGCAAATGAGTAACTATCTAAATTCAAAGGTTCATGTTCAATGGGTCAAAGCAGACCATTAAGACTTAACAAACTAAGTTCCTAGGAACATGTAAACCTCATCTTTAATTTTTTTTAAAACTTGAGCACACCCTAAAAAAATCAATGGTTAAGGATGGTTCCCTCTTTGTTGAGGTATACCCTCAATGATTTTGTTCTGAAGTGTTTTCAAGGGCACTTGTTTATGATTTCAAACTTAGAAATATTTATGATTATTTGCATATTCATATATGATGAAGTGGTGCTAGGAAAGCCCCATGAAGGAAACACTACATTTCTAGATATCTGGCCTTACCACATTCACATGCAGCAATTTCACTAATAACATGAGCAACATACTTTTACATAAAAATGAATCACTTTTACAATATGAGAACCATGAGCCTTTCACCACTTTTTAATTTGACCACACGGGTCTAATAAACATCAAAATCGAACATATTTGGTACATTTGTACATAGTTATGCTGTGAAAATACTTCATGTGCTAACCTTTGTAGATGAAGGTAGAATAAGGTAGATGTATGCCAAGATTTACTTTCCAGCGGGTATCATATTTAATTAAAGCCATTGTATTTGTTAGATAATTTGTATAATAAGAAATTGATGTATTTATTCACTTAGATCCTATGTATTTTAGGTGATTTGTATCCCCCATCCTAATATGTTATTAATTCCCATAGATTAGGTGCATTTACTTTCCACCCTTATTTATTTACTGCTTCCCTCATACGCATTTAAATAACATATAATCCAAAAATAACAATGAAATAAGTAACTCATCCAGACCGGAATCTCTGCATTATGGTATCGTTTAGGCTTAACAGATATAGGCTGTACCAAATTTTTGGAAGAGCTGATCTGGGTGGTGACTTTGAATTCCATAGGCTAGTAGTTTAGGATTTGAGTCTTAAGAACTTACTTCACACCATTTAACCAATTTTAGAAAACCACCCTCATCGGAATTTGTTTCCTTTTGGATTTTTTGAGATTTTCACCTATAATATCAGGAATTTTTCAATATTCCGGATCGGCATTTTTTAGCATAAAATACAAACAAAAACAATCTGATTTTCCACAATATTTTTGAATTAAAAACACTTTATGATTCAAACATTTTTTCAAACACCAAAAACATTAAAGATGACGAGGATTACTCCTAAAGGTCAAACGGGTATAACAAAGTGGATTCGCTTTGTAAGGGTAAGCCTCTGAGTTCCTTGAGCTGCTTGTTTTATGCTCCCTGTATTTTTCTCTATTTCATTTTACATGTGGACCCAGGGATTATTCTACTTTCTTTCATTATGTAAATATTGTTGTAATAATTCTTCTTCATCTTTTATTTCCTTTTATTTAATGGTGATATCTATTAAAATACTCCCATGAAAAGAATAAAACAATTTATTCCCGGATAACAACCCTCACATCTTTACCATCCGAGCATTTTCACTAATTAAAATGAGCAACCAACATGTTAATAAAAATGAACCTTTTTATTTCTAAATAAGAACTTTTAATCGTCGATTTTTAATTAAGCCACACAGGTCTCATCAAGATTAAATCAAACATATGTGTAAATGTTGTGTTATACCCTGTGCTAACCTTTATGGATACAGGTAGATTAGGATTAGATGTATGTTTAGGAATTTATTTTTTCCTTCGGGTATTGCAATTTCAATTATATTTTTTGGGAATGTAACTAATAGATTAGGCGGGCTGTTGCATTTTCCAAGGTTTTGTAATTTTAATCTTTATGTTTTTGCATTTATTTATTGCTTTATGTTTGGATTTATCACTTTCCAAATATTGTGAATCATGCATTATTACTCAAAAATGACATAAGTGCGAATGTGCATAATTAAGAAATACAGTTTTCTCTAGATGTAATATAATGTGATCCAATAAGAAGTAAGCAACTCATCCTGAACTCGAATTTCTATGTCTTAGTGGACTGTCCCCCGGATGTTAAGCCTCATGGGACTCTAATTAGTGGAAGAGCTAATCCAGGTAGCAACTCTACACTAAGAGATGGCGGATTCGGGTTTGACCAATTAAAAATGTTTCCCGCTTTCTCAATCAAACTATTTCAGGTCCCTAACCTGGTACTTTTCATTTACAAAAAAACACCCCGGTAGATTGCACCTCTATTTTACACTCTCTCGGCCCATCGCATTCTGTGGTATCCGCTCACAACAAGCTAAGTATCTCAAAGAAGTCCTAAAGAAGTTTAATATGGAGCATTCAAAACTAATGTGTACTCTTGTGACCACTAACATAATATTGAGTAAAGATGAAGTTGTTAAGCCCATAGATATTAAGTTCTACAGAGGTATAATTGGTTCTCTCCTTTACTTAACTTCTAGTAAGCCTGATATTCATACAATGTATGTTATTGCGCCCATTATCAAGATGACCCCGAGAATCTCACTTACCAATTATTAAGAGAATTCTCTGGTATTTTTAAGGTTCTAATGATGTAGGTCTGTGGTATCCAAACATCTCAGATTTCACTCCAAGAGGATACACAGATGCAGAGTATGCAAGGCACAAGCTTGATAGGAAAGGCCGCTAGTTAATTAAGACAGTTATTGAACATGCAACATAGCAAGGCAGAATTTCAAAACTTAAAATAAACCTAAAGAATATCCTAAGCATGCCATGATTGATATAATCTAAGTTAAAAAATTCCATAGATGATAACAGGTTCATAAAACTCATAAAAGACTAGCATCTAAGTTAAGGACATTACTAGTTAACGCGTGCTTCTCTTTCTCTTTTGGATGCATCATTCCTTTAGAGCAATTCGGTAGGACTTCGTTAGTACAAGCCTCTAAAATAGGATTGCCTCTATGATTGACCCACATGGATCTTCACTAACCAAAACCTTGTAAAGGTACAACCCGTTAATAGACAGCAGCTGCTAGACCGCTCGAAGACCAACCCGAAAAATATAAACTAAGAAGGTTCTCTTCAAACAAAAAGAGCCTTATAAAGAAATTCTTCATTGTTTGGAGAAACTCATGAAGAACTTCACACAACAAACAAAGAAAAAGATGTAAAATTCAGAGAGAAAAGATGAGTTAAATATTTTGTGTTGTGTGAAAAAAAGAGAACTAGAGGCCTATATATAGGGGTAAAGGGGGAGTGTTAGACCCCCCCTAAAACTCAATTTGGGATGGGAATATTCCCATCCCACAAGCAGGTTAACCGCGTGGGTCACTTGGAGTCGTGGGCTAACCCGCGACATCTTTAACAAGGCAAGAGCAAGCTCGGGCTTGCGCGGTAGCCCGCGCAAGCACTGCCCACTAGTGTGCGTGGGCTTTCCCAGTGAGCTTGGGCCCACAAGCATTTCATCTCGCAGGGTAGCTACGTAGGCCTCATTCCGAACATACAATGTTCGTTTGGGGCCCACTCCCAATGGTAAAATTTCCCTAACTTCGCTTTGTGCAGTTTTCCCTTTTTTTCTCTTTATTTCCTTTATTTATTAATTTGTTCCAACCAATTAATAATTCTTACAATGAATTCAACATACAAATATTTTCGGCATAGACCTAGTCTATATGTTCTTTACTTAGTCTGGTAAAGAGCTAAAGTGTGTGACCTCATAGGATCGCAATGTATTGAGCCGCTAGAGGTTAACCAAAACATGGCTTCCCATCCGGGAACCTTTAGCTTCAGTGTTTTAGACAGACATGGAAAACGATATCTCTAGATGATTAAATGGGCTTTCTGGAAAAAGCTTATGATCCACCATGACTTGTAATGTCACATGCTTGTGACTTGATCCGGTTCTCTAATAGTAATCAATACAATACACTCCTTCAATCAGGTTAAGTACCATCCAATTTATTGAATTCGAATTAAGTGTCAGCTCATGGAATTACCATAGCTATGCTAGAATTAGACTTGTTCATGAAGAACACCACTCAACCATTATGTATCAAGATTGACTAGAAACCCATTCTATCAATCTTATACTCTGATAAGAGGTTTATGAGTGTGTCACTAATAAGTGTATAATTACACTTATTATCATATTAATTTTACACACTAAACACTATAATTTAAGTAATTTTTATACTTCATATAAAAGATTTCACGTGTTATGTATTTGTTTTTTATGCAAATGCAGATACTAGGTAAATCTTAGGAGTAAAATGATCAAAAATGGAATTCTATAAACAAAAGAGTGAAAAAGGTGCAAAAAGATGCGTGGAACTTAAAGATTTGGCTTAGGATCGAAGCTTTTAAAGATCGGTGAAGTCACGAGGAGAATTCTAAAGAAAAATGCAATTCATGATCATGATAACCATTCAAGGTCATGACCTATTCATCTTCAGAATAGAAATCTTCCAATAAAAGATTCACGGTCGCGCCTTATATATCGTGGTCACGACTTGGACGGTTTTCTGGTTTTATCTTCTTAACTACCAACCGCCAGATAAGCATGATCAACCACCATCAGTTGCCATCGGCTACTAATGAATAGACACCTATCTGAAGTTAACCAATCATGAAAAGGTGCCTATCCATTGTGGATTAGATTTAAGCTTCTCAGCCAATCATAATGAAATGATGCAATCTTTCACCAATGGAAATAACTCTTAGTATGGATAGATGGAACCCTTCAAACTCTATAAATAAGGCTTCAAGACCTCACAATTTCATGCAGCAACAAAATGGTGCATTAGAGTGCATGAGTGAGATATAGTGTGTGTATAGATAAAGAATTCACTACGTTCATAAGTGTTAGTGAGAAAATGTTTAAGTGATTCGAATCCTTATTTCGATCACAAGATTTCTCTATATTCTCGAGCGATTGTTGTATAAGTGTACTTGCAAATCACTTATCAATAAAATTTTTCATTCTTCAATATTCGTTTGTTCAATATTCACAAAGAATAGCATCCTAGCAGAGGTTCTGTATGGGCCAAGACTAAATTCAAAGTAGACGTAGGAATTGTGAGAATTGACGACTCCCATTATAGAGTGGATACGGTTTGATCAACTTTAGCTTTCACTTGCATACCTTACAACTTTGCTTTACTTTCTACTTATACTTTCTATTTCGCAGCTTATGATATGTCTATATGTCATAATGCGTATTTCGTGTTAAGTCTTTTATATTAATAAAGTTATATGCATTGGAGTTAATTTTAAGAGTAGTTTTGGGTTTAACAATATCGTGTATAATCACTGGATCTATAATATAATGCTGTTTAGTGAGCCAATATTTTTGGAACGGTAACTTGCTAAAAATGGCTATGTGAGAGCGACCGTACTAACCATCGTATTGATGTTGTCCAGGTTTATATAATTGTCTTAATTCTTTTGCGCTAGGTTTAGAAAAGTTATTTCATGTGTTGCTCTGCGGAGAATAATTGAACATATGAGTATTTTGAATTGAGTCTGTTAGTTTAGTTTAGTGAATAGCAACATTTTTGTTGAACTTGCATGTTTTCTCTGCTATCCTTATTTCATAAGGAAAATCTATATATTTAGATTCTCTAATCTTTCATATCTATATTTACTCATTCTTCATTCTAACCCTCCTATCCAAAACCTTATATTATTTTATTTTCTTTATTTTGTCTTCCTTATTGATCTTTAGATTTGGTTCCTTCCTTGTGGGTTCGATATCTTTTAAAACTACATCGCAAATGTATACTTGTAGTTATCATCATTTTTCTATTTGATAAGAGGTACTGACAACACCTATATTATGTGAACAAGTTCTTGGCGCCATTAATACATAGCCAAATCTTGTGAACAAATTATTAAACTTATCAGTAGAAAAGTGGTGAACAGTTGGACCAAATTAATAATTAAAGAGAATAAAGAAAAAATAGGGAAAATTGCATGGAGTGGAGAAAGGGAATTTTTCCTGTTGCGAGTGGGCCCCAAATAAACACTTATTTTTCAGAGTGGGACCTGCGTGGCTACCTTGCGAGCCGAAAAGCTCGCAAGCTACTAGAACATGGGGAAAGTTCATGTGCGCTAGTAGGGTTCAGTCCCACAAGCACTACTAATGGCTTACGGCACAAGGCAAACCCGATAGGACTTGCCTTGTGGAGGCAACCACGCGAGTCAGCCCGCTGGTCCAAGTGAGCCGTGCGGCTGACTCGATATGTTGGATGGGATTATTCCCATCCCACATAGTTATTGAGGGGTAGTCAAATACTCTCCCTCTCCCTATTAATAGGCCTCCCCTCTCTCTCATTATTCCACACTTCAGCTCAGACTTTTTCTCTGATTTTGACATCTCTTTCTTCGTGAGTTGTGCGAGATCCTCTACGAGTTTCTCGTAGCAACGAAGAAATCTTTAGAAGGCTCTTTTTATTTTGAAGAAAGCCTTCTCAGTTTATATTTTTGGGTTGGTCTTCGAGCGGTCTAGCAGCTGCTGTCTACTAACGGGTTCGACCTCAACGTGGTTTTGGTCAGTGATGATCCGTGTGGATCAATCATGGAGGTTGTCCTAGTTTAGAGGCTTGTGCTAATGGAATTCTGTAGAATTTCTCTAAGGGAATGCTGCATCCAAATTAAAGTGAAAAGCACACATCAACTGGTAATGCTCTAAACTTAAATGCTAAGGTTTCTTTCATAAGTTTTACAAACCTATTAGCATCCATGGAATGGTTCAACTTAGATTATATCAATCATGGCATGCATAGGAGATCCTTTTAGGTCAATTTTAATTTTTGAAATTCCACCTTGCAATGTTGCATGTTCAATTTTTATCTTGATTAACCAGCAGAGAGGACTCATGAAAATTGTTGAAATGAAATGCAAGTTAAAGGCTCATATCTTTGAACAAGTGAAGAAGAAGCTGAGTAAGGCCTCTACTATAGGTATGTTCTTGATAGCGAGTTTCTCTAGAATTTCCTATGAGTTTACATGGGTATTAGATACAGGTTGTGGTACTCATATTTATACTTTTGTGCAGGGGTTACGGAATAGTAGAAGGCTTCAAAAGAGGGAAATGGAACTAAGAGTTGGAAATGGAGCACGAGCCTAGTTTTAGTTTTGAACAATTGCTACTATACTCCTGTTGTCACTATGAATATTATTTATGTTGTATGTTTAGCTTTAGAAGGATTTGAAATTTTATTTTCCAATAGTAGTTGTCAAATTCGACATGATAATGTTCTTTATGCTTGTGCAATATGTGTTGATGGCCTATATGGTCTAGATACTAAAACTGAAATTATAATTATCAACATTGTTAAGAAATCAAAGTTAGATAATGAGAAATCCACATACTTATGGCATTGTTGTCTAGGCCATATAAATGAGACTCGCTTAATTAAGATACGCTTATGGTGGTGACTCAGGCCCAAGGGAATGGGAATCCTGTGAAGCCTATGAACATTGTTTAAAGGGTAAGATGACTAAGAAACCTTTCAAAGGAAAGGGTCAGCATGCCACAAGTAATTTGTAAATAATGCATTTTGATGTATGTAGTCCAATGAGTGTTAAGACACATGAGGGTTTTGTCTACTTCATAACTTTTATCGATGATTACTCGCGATATGGTTATTTGTACCTAATGAGGCATAAGTCTGAAAGTTTTGACTAATTCAAAGAGTTCAAAACCGAAGTAGAGAAATAGCTTGGGAAAAGTATCAAAACCCTTCGATCTGATCAAGGCGATGAATATTTAAGCCAAGAGTTTCAAGATTATCTAAGGTATAATGGTATTTTATCCCAGTGGACACCTCCTTATACACCCAAACACAATGGAGTGTTGGAAAGGAGACATCGAACCCTACTTGATATGGTTCGGCCCATGATGAGCTAAGTAGAACTCATCATATCCTTTTGGGGGTTATTCACTTGAGAGTGCAATTTATATTCTAAATAGAGCACCCTAGAAATCAGTTGATCAAACACCATATGAAATGTGGTATGGTAAGGAACCAGCTCTTTCTCACCTAAGAGTTTGTGGATGTCCTGCTTATGTAAAGAGGACAAGTTCAAATAAGCTAGGTGCTAAATCTGAGATGTATCTATTTATAGGTTATCCTAAGGAGACTATGGGTTATAACTTTTATGATCCCAAGGAATAAAAGGTACTTGTTTCTAAAAATGCTCAATTCCTCGAGAAGGAGCATATACTTGCAAAAGCTAGTGGGAGCAATCTTGAGTTAGTCACTAAAGAAGATTAAACAGATAATCAATTGATTGTTCCTACACCTATTACACAAGAGAGTGTAAGCATGGAACATCCTATTATAACACCGACATTATGTAAGTCAAGTCGGGCTTCAATCCCTCTCGAGCGATACAGCTATTTCATCACTGATGATAAGCATATCTTCCTCATGGAAGATGATTATTCCAAGACTTACAAGGAGGCAATGGAAGGGTCAGAGTCTGACAAGTGGTTTAAAGCCATGAAGTTAGAGATGGACTCCATGTATGAAAATCAAGTTTGGAGCTTGGTTAATGCTCCAAGTAAGATTAACCACATAGGATGCAAGTGGGTTTTCAAGAAGAAAACTAACATGGATGGTAATGTAATTACCTATAAAGAAAGACTAGTTGCAAAAGGTTACAATAAAAAAGAAGCCATTGACTATGATAAAACCTTTTCACAAGTAGCCATGTTGAAGTCTATTATAATACTTCTTGCCATCTCTGCTCATAACGATTATGAGATCTGGCAGATGTATGTAAAAACAGCGTTCCTCAACGGGAACTTGGATAGGTTACATGATATAACTCGAAGGGCTCGTTGGTATCAAAGTTGCAAAGGTCCATTTATGGACTTAAGCAAGCATCAAGGAGTTGAAATATTAGGTTTGACGAGTATGAGCACGGGATTTTGTACCTGCTCGCACATTCGATGATGATGGCTTTTCGGGATTTTTATCATTGAATCACACAATTTTCGACCATCCGATAATCTTCATATGGGAGCTCTTCTCGTTAAAAAATAATATATTGGGCCCTAAATAAATGTTTAGGATCGTAAGAAAATATTTTAAAACATCAAAGTGAAAATTTAAAGGTTTAAAATATTTTTAAGGGACATAAATAAATATTTAAGGATCCAAAATAATCTAATTA
>CATIWQ010341708.1:0-10447 GCA_949673415.1 Euphorbia schlechtendalii | reverse complement strand
GAGGAAGTATTATGGTAGGGAGAATCTTTCTTTTACATGTATGACATGTATCTCGTGTATTATTAAGATAATAGAAAGTAATAGAATAAAGTAGTTATATGGAACATATGTCATTCATGCAGGAGAAAAGTTTTCAGGACCCAGTCCCTATTATAATTTCCCTTGTCCATGACCTTACTTATAAAACCAAAAAGTCAAAGGATTAAACAAGCAAGACTCAAAAATGGAGGACCTAAAATGCTTCATCCTTGTATATATAATTTAATGTCCTAGCGTAAACACTCATATTGAGTCTTCTACATAAAATACTCTTAACATTCAAAGTCTCTACTTTCATTACAGCAAATTCAAATTCTTCTCTGAATTCCTTTTCTTCTACTTCTTCATTATCAAAATTCCAATACTATACACTCTTAAATATAAAGTCGCGTTTTTCATATCATAATAGCAATGGCTGGAGGAGGAGGAGGAAGATCGTTAGAACAAACGCCAACTTGGGCAGTCGCCATCGTTTGTTTTGTTCTAGTTTTGATTTCGATAATCATCGAATTCACTATTCATCTGATCGGAAAGGTATTTAAACTAAGCACATCATCAATTTCTAGCATTTTTATTTACTTATTAACCATTCATAAGTAATCAAGGAAAAATTAATTTTTGCAGTGGTTCAAGAAAAAACACAAAAGGGCACTTTATGAAGCACTTGAAAAGATCAAATCAGGCAAAAAAAAAAAAAAAATCAAATTTCAACTTACATTTTTCATTTCAAAAGTAAAAAACTATACAAAATCTAATTTTAAACTTGTTGTATATATATCTTTGATGCAGAGCTTATGCTGTTAGGATTCATATCGCTACTATTAACAGCAGGACAAAGTCTGATTTCTAATATTTGCATATCGGAAAAAGTCGGTTCAACATGGCACCCATGCAGCAAGGAGAAAGAGCAAAAGCTAGCAAACTCCGAATCCAAACAACGGCGGAAACTTCTGTCGTTACTGGATTCTGACGGAAGTTTCCGGCGAGTCTTGGCTAAAGAAACAACTAATGAATGTGGTGTGGTATGAGAAATTTTGTTTTCTTTGAGATGACGTATGGAAATTTTTCTATAAATGTGAATTTCACTATATGGAACGTAAGTTGAAAATATTGTGCTACTATATTATAAATAGAAATGTTTACAACCAAATTAATGTAGTAAGAAAATGGAAATATTATTTTAGGTCATACGATAATAGGACTCCTCATTTCAACTAGTTAGGTTGACCCGTGTGCATTAATTAATGATCTCGAGAGGTGTATGAATAAATCAAAAAGCTTATTACATTTGAAAACAAACTAAAAAAATTGTTTGGAAATTTTGGTGCAGGGTAAAGTGCCATTTATATCATCAGATGGAATTCATCAACTGCATATTTTTATATTTGTGTTGGCTGTGTTTCACGTTCTTTACTGTGTCCTCACTATGGCTTTGGGTAGAGCTAAGGTAATTATTACTTTTTGACCTTTTGATTTTAATCATCTAAACTTTTACTATACAACGGCGTTTTATGTAGTTACTTTACTTTGTTTCTGTTTTTTATTATTTTTATTATTGGATCAAACTTGCTCTTACAATAATTAAAAAACAAATCACTAATTGCTTTGCAAAAAAGTAAACATCTTCGAAAGCTCTAATTAATGTTAAATGTACATATTGGATTTACTTATTTGATAAAGTTATTTATGATACTTTAAATTAACTTTTTTCACAAATATGGTGCATTTTTGCGGACTCGTAATAAAAAAATAATTGTCTATTATTTGAGAATATAAAATGGCGTTTCTGTGTTATTATAAGATGGTTAAACTAGCTTATAAGCACTTTTTTTTGCTTGTAAGACTTTCGGAAATGTTTTTTATACTTTAAACTTTTTAATTTTATAAGTAACTTAATTATAAACTAAAAAATAAGCTTATTTATAATTTATTTTAAACATTCTAATAATCACTGAAATTTAACAAAATAAACAAAAATGTTATTTTAGTTTTGATGTCCATAAAAGTTCATCTTCTCTACTTTAGTTGTAGTTATTACAACTTATAAAGTAATTATGGACTATAACTTCGCTTCGCTGTTTTTTAAAAGTTTGTAAGTTGGTTTAGTTTATAAGTAGTAAGTTAAAAGGCAAAACATTAGTTGTTAATTACATATAAATTTAAACATTTTCATGCATACTTCATTCAATATGTCTTTTACTATTATTATTCTTTTTCTACTATTGTTATTATTATCTTGATTGGTTGAATTTATTGAAATAAAGATGAGAAAATGGAAAGCGTGGGAAAGGGAGACAAAAACAGTAGAGTACCAGTTCTCACACGGTACGTTACTTTTAGCTAATATCAAAACCATAAATAAAAACTAATTTTTTCTTTTGCATTTAATTATAAATTACATACATGCATACAAATTCAATAACTGATAGTTAAAATTGATGACTAATTTGTACAGTTGCACTTTGAATTAATAAATTACAGATCCAGAAAGGTTTAGATTTGCAAGAGAAACGTCATTTGGCAGGAGACACTTGAGTTTTTGGACTAAAACACCTCTTCTTATTTGGATTGTAAGAATATAAATACCTCTCTTTATTTAATTTAGTAGTTTTTAATATATACTAAAGTATTTATTAGAGTTACACAACCATAGTTATATGGGTAGAATCAACAATTTACTATGTGAGATTTTAATTACATTCAAATCTTATGAGGTGTGAATAATAATATATTTATTTGTTTTTAATGTATTGTTTTTTGATAAGAAATTGAGTCTCAAATTGACTTATTAAGTGGTCTATTCTATACTACCATAAAGTCATATATGGGTCCACTTTACAAACTTTCAATTTCCATTTATTAGTAAAAAAAATAGGTTTGCACTGGAAATTTCTTGAAATTTTTGTAGTAAACGCCAGAAATATATATATTCTCGCACCTTTTTCTTATGACCAGCTTAATAGAGGGCTGGTTTTGTAGAAATAAAATTTAATTTTTGTTTGTAATACTGCAGCTAGCTTCACGTATTTTCTAATGTTTTTTGGAAATTATTTTGCTTTCGAACAATTTTTCAAAGTTGAAAAATTAAATCATTTTCAAATTTTACAAATTCACCAGAGATCTCAAGGGATAAAATAATAATAGAAATTAATATTAAAAAGTGAAACTTTTGTTTATTTTATCATTTATATATTTTTAGAATTTTAGTGAACCATGACATTATTAACGGTCATTTTCGTTGTCGTTATTAGATAGAAGGTAACGGTCTGGATAGGCCAGTCTATAAATAACGGCACATCGCCGTCAACGTTTGACTTATATATATATATTTCTTCTTTTAGAATCCAATTTTAAGACAGCTAATTTGCCACGCTGGCTTGGCACAAATTTTGATGCTTTCAGTCTTTGACTTTTTCTTTTCAGTTTAGTAATATATTTGTCCTTTACACAGTTCCAATTCTATTTTCTTAATTTTCACATATGATATTTTCTGTATTCTCAGAACTTCTCTTTCTTAAATTTTAATTTAAAAGTATTTTTTAAGGAGATTTTAACTTATAAATCAGACAGTGAAGTATTTCTGATAACTTTTTTTTAAGTTAAAAGTTAAAAATAAGACAGAAGTTAAAAGTAAATCAGACTTACTTCTTAAAAAAATCACTTATAAGGCATAAGTGACTTTTTGAGAAGTTTTGAGGAACACCTCATTTCTTATCTATTTTCACTTGTTTCTTTTTTTTCAAGGTCTAATGCATCTTAAACCCCCTCAACTTGTCCCTAAATTTCATATTCCCCCCTGAACTTTGAAGTGTTCTCAGTGCCCCCTGAACTTGTTTAAACGTTTTCAATTTCCTCCTGAACTTGTCTAAACGTTCTCAATTTCCTCCTGAACTTGTCTAAACGTTCTCAATACCCCCCTGAACTTGTCTAAACGTTCTCAATTTCCCCCTAAACTTTGAAATGTTCTCAATACCCCCTGAATTTGTCTAAACGTTCTCCAACACCCCTTCAATCCAACATTGCAAGTTGCATTAGTGGACCGACAAACATGAACGTGTTAATGAAAAAAAATGTTTAAAAAAATTAAAAAAGAAATGGATATCCCAATGTTAATATTCTAACGTTACAAAAGTCCAAATCCCTAAATCGTTCTTCAGATAAAGGGGGTGATGGAGTGCGGTTTAGACAAGTTCAGGGGGAAATTGAGAACGTTTAGACAAGTTCAGGGGGGTATTGAGAACATTTCAAAGTTCAGGGGGAAATTGAGAACATTTAGACAAGTTCAGGGGGCATTGAGAACGTTTAAACAAGTTCAGGGGGGTATTGAAAACACTTCAAAGTTCAGGGGGGAATATGAAGCTTAAGGACAAGTTAAGGGGTTCAAGATGCATTAGGTCTTTTTTCAATGTAAATGTTGCATACATGTAGACCTCATAGTTGGTCTTGGTACTCGGCTCGGACTTGCCCAAATCCATATTCATTGGTCGAGTTTAAACACAAATTTTTATTAAAGTTATATATGAATCTAGACACAATAAAGTTAAAAAAATTTTGAACTAAGATGAAATTGGCATGAATATTTCAGTAAAAGTGAAATATAAAAAGTAAATTAATTTTCTCCTAAGCTGTTAAATTTAATATGTATTACATTTTCACAATATGAATTTGTCAGAAAATATATTTAAATAAATGTCATTTTTTGACTGAAAATATTTTTTTTGCTTATATCACTCCATAGAAAATTTATCCGTTTTATTTTCTATTTTTTTTCTATTTTGATCAATGACATTTTTGACTGAAGATGTTTTAATCAAATTAAAATTTTAGACACCATGAAATGTTTACTAAATCAAAGACAATTAACAATTGCAGGTTTGTTTCTTCAGGCAATTTGTGAGGTCGGTTCCTAAAGTTGATTATTTAACCTTGAGGCATGGTTTTATCATGGTAATTATAATGTATTTTTTTATAATTAAAGAGTTATTTTAGTGCTTATAAATAAACTTTTGTTCAAATGTTATGTTACAATTTTTATTTGATTAGCGATTGTAAAAATAACTTTTTTGGTGGTTAATTAGGCACATTTGGCCCCTCAAAGTCATATGAAATTTGATTTCCAAAAGTATATAAATAGATCATTGGAAGAGGATTTCAAGGTTGTTGTTGGAATAAGGTAAGTGTGCCACATTTTGCATATCAATTGATTAATGCTGATTCATCCAGGGATGGTCAATGTTGACTCGGTCGGGATCTTAAAACCGAATCGGAATGGAATAACGAAAAAATGAGGATCGACACAATGTCTAGACTCGTTTTACTAAATCTACATTTAAATGATGTTAGAGATATTATAGTTTTAGTAATAAGGTAGAATATGACTAAACATTTATACTATTAATTTCATTAACTTTCAATAGTGGGTTTGAAATTCAACTTTTAATTTGTTTTGGTTTTGTTTGATCTCCAGCCCACCAATTTGGTTCTTTGCTGTTCTTTTCTTACTCTTCAACACCCATGGTGAGTTAACACATATTCTATATCTTTACATTCATGTTCTTGTGCATGAAATTGACTAACTAATGAAAACATATAATAAACACACAGGCTGGTATTCCTATCTATGGCTTCCATTTATTCCGTTAATTGTAAGTATGATTCTTTTCATGTATATACAAACTGCAAGTATTTTTTTCTTGAAATAATTTTGTATATTTGGAAATGCAGATAATATTGTTGGTGGGAACAAAGCTGCAAGTGGTAATAACAAAAATGGCGATAAGAATACTAGAGAGAGGAGAAATAGTAAAAGGAGTGCCGGTTGTTAAGCCGGGTGATGATTTATTCTGGTTCAACCGTCCTCGCCTTATTCTCTACCTCATCAATTTCGTCCTCTTTCAGGTACGACGTCGTATCTTGTTTTCCGTTTGCTTTTCTTTAAGGGTAAACTTAAAAAAAGTACCCTGTGATTTCACTTATTTGCAAAATGGGGTTTGAGGAATTTATTTCTGCAAAAAGGGGCATGTGATTTTGAAAATTTGCAAAAGAGGGTCCGTAGTTTCAAAATAGTGGTGTTACATCGAATATTTGAAACAATTTAACATACTAATAGTTAAACCTTATTATTTAAAATTATACTCCATGATTTGAGTAAATTTCAGAAATTTTTTTTATTTTTTATGATTTTTTAAAGTTCATTATCATAATTTAATTAAAAAAAATATCTAAACTATTCAAAAAATTACAAAATTTATCAACGATGTGTATTGTATATTTATGAACCATCTCGCAAAAATTCAGATAAAAACGAATAAAATTACCCACTTTCGTGATATATTTTATTAATGAGAAACTTTTATTTGCAAATTTTTCAAAATCACAGATCACTTTTTGCAAAGATAAATTCCTCAGACCTCATTTTGCAAATGAGTGAAATCACAGTGTACTTTTTTGAAGTTTACCATTTTTTTAAACTACACGAGATAGCTTTGAGTCTGGGAAAATATAATAACGTCTAAAGGGCCCTAAAATTTTGTTGCTTAGTATATGCTTGATTTTAATTGGTTTTAATATGATCATTGCAGAATGCCTTCCAGCTTGCTTTCTTCGCCTGGAGCTGGGTAAGTTAGGTGTAAACCCGAATTTCCGGGAAGAGCGTTATAAATTTGAATCACGACTAATTCGTTTACTTTTCTACTTGTAAACTCAGAAAGAATTTGGGATAAAATCTTGTTTCCATGAACATTTGGAGGACATAATTATAAGAGTTTCTATGGGGTAAAAGTTTGATCCCCTCTTATATTGTTTCATTAATCAAAGGTTTCATATACGTGTATTTCTGACATTTTTATGATTTTATCTCAGCCTTCTCATACAGATTCTATGCAGCTATGTCACCCTACCTCTTTATGCACTCGTAACACAGGTAAAAGTAATACTATGCTATATAAAGAATTTTTCCATGTTACAAATTGCTAGTTTAAAAGTATATACGTATCTTATATATTGGGTACCTTTTTTGAAATTTTCTATATAGATGGGTTCATCGATGAAGCCAACCATATTCAACGAGAGAGTAGCTGCGGCTCTACGAAACTGGCATCAAACGGCTAAGAAGCACATCAAACAACGCAAAGGGTCCGTGACCCCTACGTCTAGTAGACCAGCCACACCTTCTCACCATGCTTCTCCAATGCACCTCCTTCGCCATTACCGAAGCGAAATTGATTCTCCTAGACTATCTGCAGGCTGCGATACCGAGTCGCCATCACCATCTCATCATAATTCACCACATAACAATATCCAAATATTTAATAGCAATCGATACCAAGAACAACAAATTGAATTAAGCAATATTGTAGAGCGTGACGGAGATGTAATTGAGCCCGCTGGTCAAAGTCAAGTCACACGTATCAAAGAACCGATTAGTAGCCAACACGAAATACAAACGGTGCCAAAGGAATTTTCATTTGATAAAAGAGCTATTGTATAAGGTAAGTATAGTTTGGGTATGGGCAAATATTGGATGCATAGCAAAAGTCAAATTAGAGCCCTAAATCATTGTAAATAGTTGCATTCCCAAAAATAGACAAGGAAAATTTCGGGAATCACATATTCATTGCCTATTCCGTTGTTCCTTTATTCCTTTACTTTGGGAAATCTCCATTTTTTGTATGTAACTTTATGCATGCTTTAAAAGAAATTAAAATCCTTATTCCCAACTGCGTGGGAAGGGAGCTTAGACGTGATGTTACAATATTTGCTTTTGCTTTCAAAAAATATTATACTCTTTCAATATGAATTGTATGTTTCCCGACCCAATTATTAAATTTTTCAATATGAAAGTGTAAAGTACTGAAATCAATACTCAAACTCTTCAAATATCTTGATTTATATATAAAAAGAGATCAGATTTATAGAATTGTGAGTGAATTATGCAAACTAAGTTGATTAACTAGATAAATTTGTTCAACTATCATGTTCAACATGTTTTAATAACACCACCATAGTAGAGGTGATTTTCCAATGTTTTTGCCACGTGAAGAAAAACATGTCCACAATAAATGTCTCTTTTATAAGTACAAAAACATCTCACTTCATTTGATATTCTAACACCATAACGGTGGTTAGAACTGTTCGTCGAGCGGGTCGGGTTAGATTTGACGGGTTTTTTAATAAAAATATAACTCAAGCCCGGTCCAAGCCCATACTTTAAAATTTAGGGCTCGGGCCAGGCTTGGACTGGGTTTACAAGGTAATTCCCAAGCTCGTCGGGCCCGCAAATATTTTTTTTGTTATAAAATTTTTTATAAAATTAAAAAGAAAAAATATAAAATAAATCAAAATATATTTAAATTTTAAACATAATTGTATTGTTTGCTTAAAATCTTTAATATTTGATAAAATTTATTACAATCAAATATATAAATTTAATAGTATAAAATATATAATTTTAAAATAGTTATTAATTTAATGCATAAATATATAATAAAGGCCAAATGCATCATTACCCCCTCAATTTGGCTCCAATAGTCGGATGCCACCTCCAACTTGCAAATGGATCAGATACCCCCTTCAACTTGGCAAAAGTGAACCACTTAGCCCCCTCAACGTCACGTGTCAGAATCTGGTTGGTTTGACTTTTCAAAAATATCATTTTTCTGATTTTTTTCTCTCTAACCAGAAATTGACACGTGGCATTGAGGGGGGGCAAACTGGTGCGATTTTGCCAAGTTAAGGGTGGTAACTAATCTTTTTGAAAGTTGAGGGTGACATCCGGCTTTTAGAGCCAAGTTGAGGGAGGTAATGATGCATTTGACATATAATAAAATAAATAAAATTATTAGTTGGACCAGGTTCAGGCCGAGCTTAGGTATTTATATAAAAATCAAGCCCAACCCATAAAAATTTGAACTTTCACAGGCTCGGACCGGGCTAATGGTGATGCAAACACCTAATCTTCTTCGAACTCTTTCAATTGAAATTTTATATTAAAATAGTACAAAATTAGGGGGCGGTGTCAATTAACAATTATCAAACTTACCAGTACAGAATCACTAGTTATAGTGTCTTAAGATGGAGAAAGAAGCTGTTTTCTGGAGGAAAAAAAACTTACCGGTACACAATTTTGAAGTTTCTTGATCTTATCCAGATAAATATAAATAAATAAAAACTCATAACAAAATACCCCTCGTTTTCATTTTATTTACACTCCTATCCCTAACAACCACAAAGGCTCGCTTCGTTTACCCTACTCCCCCGGACTTCCTTTCGTTTAATCATCTGCTTGCCTTCTTTGCTTTAACTAGATCTACAATGGCGAGAGGTACATCCCAGTCTCAATCCGCTTCTTCTTCCTCTTCCCGTCCTGGAGTCTTGGCTCCTCGAGGCTCAGCTGCCGCCACTGCCGGCATGCGTCGCCGCCGCCTTGGATCTTCTGGTTCTGCGTCCGCTGGAGCTTCCAGCGATGGAATTGGTGGCGGAAGCAGCAATATGCTCCGATTCTACACTGATGATGCGCCTGGCTTCAAGATCTCTCCTACCGTTGTTCTCATTATGAGCCTTTGCTTCATTGCTTTTGTCAGCGCTCTTCACGTCTTTGGCAAGCTGTACCGCAAGAAAGTTGACTCCGGCGCCTGAAACTTACAAATCGGAAGCGGCTGTTTGTATTTCTGATCTTTGAATGCTTCTTTTTATTCCACTTAAATCTTCCCTAGTGTTGCTCTGTGATTGATGTCTGGCTTGGAATGTACAGAATATTTAAGTTTTCGGTTTCTAGTTTGAAATCGTTGAACGCTAGAGAATTTAATACCAGTTTTGCATTTATGGATTCTTAAAGTTTGATTGACTGCGTTATTAGAGTTAGGTTTTGGTAGCAATGCTGTTGTTGATGCTTCTATTCTATTTGAGATGCTTCAAATTGATGGAAATTGAATAGCTTGAGATTTTGGTTTTGGTGTTTGTTTATATTTCCCAATATGAGCTGTGAATTTGCCAACTCTGAAGCTGATGAACAAAAATGATCACCTACTTATACTTTACTGTGAATCAAGCTTTGTGGTGTTCATAAGTGTTTGTGTAGCAAAGCAAGTAAATCGACCCCTGTTTTGCTCTTTTCTTTAATGGAAGTTAGATTTCATTGTCGAAAAGTGGTATTACTGGTTCGATTAATTTGATGATCGAAATTCGTAAATGAGCAATGATTTCAGGATTCATTTGTTATTCAAACATTACCTGCATTTTTTTTGTTCTGTTGTTGAATGACTCAGGTTGAAGCAAATCCAGGTTTTTCTTCTTGACATCACTTCATTGGTGAATTACTTTAGTTTCATAATTTTGCCCATCAATTTACCTGTATTGTAAGCTCATAGTAAACTTCAACTTTTCTCGTCAATTGTTGTGGTTGATTTTT
>CATIWQ010341705.1:0-13729 GCA_949673415.1 Euphorbia schlechtendalii | reverse complement strand
CTTTTATATTAATCAAGTTATATGCCTTTGAGTTAACTTTAAGAGTAGTTTTGGGGTTAACGAGATTGTGTATAATCACTAGATCTGTGATTTTAACACTGTTTAGTGAGCCAACATTTTTAGAATGATAACTTGCTAAATATGGATATGTGAGAGTGACCCCGTACTAATGATAGTAATATTGTTTTCCAGGTTTATATAATTATCTTAATTCGTTTGCACTAGATTTAGAAAAGTCATTTCATGTGTTGCTCTACTGTGAATCATTGAACATCTGAGTGTCTAGAACCGATTATGTTAAATTAGTCTAGTGAACATAATAACTTTGTTGAACTTGCATGTTTTCTTTGCTATACTTATTTGGTAGGAAAACTCTATATATTTAGATAAGCGGTACTGACAACACTTGTTTGTATTTTGAACTTATATCTTATCAGTAGGAAAGTGTGAGACGGTGTTTTTGGCTTCATTATTAAATAAAAAATCCTTGGAGTTATTAAAGTTGAAACCTTGCGAACAATACCATAAGATGTTGATCAACATCCGGAAGACTCTTGATATCACCTAGCCACCAGCGATAGAACTCGTCAGTGTCAGTGGTCTCGAGGGCATTGTAATCTAGCGTGACAACTGTAGCGTGCACCCAAAGCCTTCATATAGCATCGGGTGTGTCAGTGCTAAAATCTTGGAAATGATTTGAGCATTGAAGCTTGGGAACTCGTTGTTGATGTCCACACTACCTACATAGGTGGGAAGGAGAATAGGAGGTGACACCAAATAAACCCATTAGCAGTACGCCAGAATCATGAATGTTTGTAGCCACAAACGGAATCTCCAACCAAGGGCTAAGATAGCGGACCTCAGAAGCTCAATACAATCACAAAATCTCTATCCAAGCTTCTTCGCTAAACGAGCGATGGTCTTTCCTAACAAAACCTCTAGGACCATAATGAAAAGGGAGGTACTGAGTCTTCCCCAAGCGAGGATCGGCGGTCAAGTGAAACTTCTCCAATAGCCACACCTACAAGAATTTCGTTTAAATAAATGGCAAAAATTGCAAAGAAAAGGGGAAAAAAGGAATTTTAGCTCAAGCAAGGTAAAGTGGTCACCCACTAAGTCCAGGTTCACTAAAGCAACATCTAGATGAACCAAGCTCTCTACTAGAGCTAATGCCTAGAGGATCAATGATAGACAACAAGCGGAATGGGGCAACCGCTCCGACCCTACAAACGAACTTCGCTAAAAGAAGTAGAGCCACCATAGAGGGCCACGCTAGATGAGAGATGGGTATAGTCTCGCACCAGCCAAGAATAACATCGACTTGAAAACCTCCGACGTCAAGAGGAGTTGATAGAAAGTGCTTACTGGACTCTAAGTTCCACAAGCCTCGTAGCTTATCCTCACCCCTGAACTGAAAGGAAGGGAGCAAAAGATAGCCTCTCCAGGAATAACGGGGTCAGGTTTTTTGGAAAGGGAAGCCCCAGGATAGCATGATATTCCTCGACCATGGGATAAATCTGAAAGTCTGCAAAGTGGAAGACATGGGTAGTAGGGTCGTAAAACTTCAAGGCAGCAAGAATAAAAGCCATATTCACAAGCCTGGAAGAAAAATATTGAAGACCTTGCAGCCCAAAGCTCTTAAGCATTCACCAATCAGGCTCCCAGATGGTGTGGAGAAAGGCCCTAAGATGCTCATTATAAGTCGTCATCGATGAAAAAAGAGCTAAAGGATATCCCTCAAGAACGGTGTTGCCTACACACGTAAACCGCATACATTAGCATAACATATTCATTCATTCATGCACATACATAAGGCATTCACAAACACGCAAGAATATTCACAAAAACAAACACAGCAAGCAAAGACCCAGTGCACAACGGCCAAAGTCCTCTTTTCTTTCATAAAATCCAAGTTTTTTTGAAAGTTTACAAGAAAAGCCTATCTAAAGATCCGATTCAAAAAGAAAGAAAAAAAGAACTAAAGCAAAATAAGTACTCCTAAGTAGGTGTCGCCTATACGTCATCTCCACCCACCGAATCTCTGAGCGCCATAATAGATATCCCAAAATCCTCAAGACATACGCTCACCGAAGCGCCATCGGCCAGACCAGATGCAGGAGGAGGCTGTGGAGTGTGGAGAAAGCTGGCATCCCAATCAGGAGTAAGTAATGGCCTAATATCTTGCTCATTAAGTAGAGCGCTAGGGTTAAACATAAGAGAGTGGGAAAAAGTCGAGGTAGCGTCTCGCTCATCTGCTCGAGCCTGATCGGCTGAGGCATTCTATCGCAACAACTCTTGATGCTGAACCCTCAAACTCTAATAGCAAACATCCAGGCTTTGGTAGCGAGCACCCAACTCCTGATGGCTAGTCTCTAAGTAGTGATAATGGGAATCTAGATCTTGGTGGCTAATATCCAATGCCTAGAAATGATTATCGTGCTCCTACTAGCACTGCTCGTACTCATCACCCCTCACCGTTATCGCCTACAATCATAGAAACATACAATGAAAATCATATCCATATACATAAAACATAACATTTCATGAAAAGTTATAAAACAGGTCAAGAAAAGGAACATACACGTGTGACTCCATACTGAAGATACATCATATCCCTCAATGAAAGGGAATGTCTAGCCACACGATCCATCTTCTCACGTGCCACCTGCAAAGAGAATAAATAAATGTCAAACACCCTGAAACCGCTACACAACGGTTGAAGATAAGATGTTTAATCAAAGACTCACATGAGTGGTGACGGAAGGATCATAGGATAGTGTGTGGTAGCTCTAAGGGACAGGAACCTGTCACTCGGACCCTGTAAAACCCATCAAGCAGAAAAATGAGTCAAGAGGAATCGTGAACCTTCCCTCGATAACACCGGAAGAAGATGTGCTCACACCCCGGCCGAAGCATTCAAATCGTGAACACTGGCCCTCTTCCGGGTGGCTTCCTGCATGGATAGACAAATAATCAGAAACAAATTTAACATAAATAAAAAAAACAATTAACACAGATCTCATACACAGTAGCCACGCCAGTACCACTAGCACCCGCACCGGATCCATCAACTCCCCGACTCCCAAATCGAGCAGGAGGTCGCACTCCCTCGGGCTTGGTCTGTGGATGAAGTAGGAGCAGCCTCTCCTGAATGAACACCTCATAATCGTCGTGCCGGTTGGAGAGCCTCACACCATGGTCCTCGAATAATAGATGTCTCTCCTCGGGATTGGTGATCACTAAGTGTGCCTAGAACAGTCCGGTGGGAGGCTCATGAGGGATGCGTCTCTCCCACATAGGCTTAATCCGCTAGAACTAGATACGCTCACCTAGGTACCACTCACTGGTCCTAGCTCCCTCTAGAATAAAGCGATACCGGTCCACCTCCCTCCTGATCTCCTTCGGTATATGGTAGCAAGGGAGCCCCCTCTAGGGATTGCGGTCCACTTAAAATGAAATACTGAAGTCAAAATAGGGTGAATTTGGGTAAAAGATGAATGTAGTCCTATCTACCAAAATAAGGATCCTCACCTGCTCGAGTTTCACAACGCAGAGATACTGATAATAACTCACGGAGTTCAATATATCTCCCTCACAAGATGAGCCCATGCCTGCAAGATCAAAAAGTTAGTCAAGGTTAATAAAAAATAACCAGCATTCACAAATCGTACAATGAACAAATGCTACCTGGAGAACCATGGGGCAGCATCGCAACGACCGCAAGTGAGCCTGCATGATTAGATCAAGGGTAAAATACGTCTAGGCTAAGATTGCCAAGGGGTCAGTTAAGGCTAATAACATTGTCTAAATCGGCCAAGGGCTCGATCAATCTGTAATTGATCTCGTTGTTTGAGACTTGGAAGAAGGTCACACTCAGCAGGGTGATAAAAAAGGAGCAGACGTATAATGGAACCTCGGCCTTTGAAATAGACCATCATCCGGTCTAATACTCGACTAGCATGCTATAACGCAATGCCTGACCTCTCGAGTCAACACCGAGAAAATCTCTGATGCGATGAGGTGGTAGGATCCTTGAAGACCCGCTCTAAAAAAGCATCAAAATGAATAACAGTACCGGTCTAGGGTAGATCGGTTATCGCTACCACATTAGATGGGGTGATGTTGACCTCCCCAATTGGAAGATGAAAAGTGTGTGAGATGTCGCTCCACCTCTGCACCAAAGTGATAGATGTCGCATATGGCAATAACGTGGGCTGCAAAGACTGGGCTAGGTCGCCAAACCTAGTGGCCTCGATGGCTTAAATAAGCTCCTGTCGAGAGGAAGCATAGCGCCACCAAGTCTGGACAGTAAAATACCCGTCCGTATGGTGAACTGTAGTAGACTATAGATAAAGTCAAATAAGACACATTTTGAAATTAAAAAGCAAAATATATACAAAAAGAAAAGAAAATTTTTTTTAAACAACCGCGGAGACCCCGAGGGGAATCGCCGGAAACTCTGGCTAGGGCCTTTAGGACCCTCTCCAGAAATTCTAGCGAGCTCCCTAAGGGACCCTCATTGGAAATTTTAGCGAGACCCTAAGGGACCCTCGCTAGAATTGGTCCACCGGAAATTTTCTCGGTAGACCTTGATTCGATTTTTCTCTAATTTTTGTACATTTTTAAACTAAAATTCCATGACATTGTTCAAGTTTTAGTTCAATTCTACTCTGTAAAATACATAAAGGTGAATAAATCTAAAGAAAAAAGAAATAAAAATGTTTTTAGTAAATAGCACGATCCGAGAAAGATGGAGTTGGGTAGGAAAATCAGGATCTAGTGTCTCTTTAGGACTGGTAGGAGTAAACCCTAGCATGGTGTCCCTAGCATTCAAGTCGTATGCAACGTCAATATCGGCAGAGAAAATGCATGCCTGATTATGATGCTAAGGACTAAGACTAGAGGGGAACCGGAGATGCCTGCTAGCGAGTTTCGACAACATCTTTTCTAGAGAGAAGGAAGAGAGAAAGTATTTAGAGAGAGAGAGAGAGAGAGTAAAAGTGAGAAGTGAGAAAATAAGGAGAGAAGAGTTATATTTATAAAGAAAATAGGTGGGCCTCACCTATTTAATATACCATGTGCTAACCTTTATGGATGCAGGTAGATTAGGATTAGATGTATGTCTAGAATTTTAATTTTCCTTCGGGTATTGCAATTTTATTTTTTTTGGAAAATGTAATTAATATATTAGGCGGGCAGTTGCATCCCCTGAGATTTTGTAATTTTTAATTTTTACTTTCCGCATTTATTTACTACTTTATGGATGGATTTGCCGCTTTCATATATACGTGAATCATGCATAATAACTTGAAAAATGACATAAGTGCGAACATACACAAATAAGAAATACGATTTTACATAGATGTAATATAATGTGATCCAATAAGAAATAAGTAACTTATCCTGAACCTGATTCTTTGTGTCTTAGTGGGCCATCCCCCGGATGTTAAGCCTCACAGGACTCTAATTCCTTGAAGAGCTAATACAGGTGGCGACACAATCTGCTCGCTCTCAGCCCATCTCTCCATGTCATCTGCTAACACTAGTCCTTAAATATTGGATTACAAGCATGGATAAGCTCAGTTTATTTTCATGAACATGTTATTAGTAGGTTGTAGTTTAAGGATTGGCATTTTAGTTTGAGAAATTGAAAGACATTGCACCGGCTTTGATGGACTATAATAGAGGATGATAGCTATCATGCCTTTGTTCATCAATTAGATGTGGAGAGCAAAGGATTATGATAGATAACTACTGGGTTCAGTATCTAGATATTGTATTCTATCCCAACTGGGGGCTTTAAAGGTTTGCTAGAATCTGCTTACAGTCTATGGATGAAGCCTATTGCCATTATATGGATAGACCCAAAGGATCGTGAGCTTAGAATCACTGATATGGGATTTCTTGTACATATAATGTTACAAGACGTGATGAAGAAGTGATTATTAATTAATTGACATGTCAAGTCATTGTATCCGGATAATCTATGTAACTCCAATGAATTAATTTAGTTAATGGTATAATATTAAATAATATAATATAATTATGTTATTCATTAAAGTTAAATTAAGTTGATTAAATGTATTTACATAAGGTATTTGTTTAATTGACAGATAAATAAATTCATATGTGAAATAATTTAATTAAATAAATTTAGTCAATAAAATTTGCATACAAAAATAATTGATTAACTACTTTAGTTAATCAAATTAATTTGTAGTATAACACTCGATTTGATTAAATTGTATTATTTTTAATTTTATTTATGGGTTAAATTATGAATAATGTCATTTAAGGAATTAAACTTGATGGTTTAATTATTAAATTAAATTTATATTTTGCCAAATTTATAAGTAAATTAAACTTAACTCTAATTAGAGTAAAAATAGGATAAAATGGAAAAAAAAAATGAAACCTAATTCTATACAGATACATAAACGTGAAGCTCATGTATATCCAAAATATAATGGCAGCCAAATACATGTTTTATGTTAGGTAAAGAATTGAGTTTCTTGGAGTTTTTCTTTGGCTTTTTCTTCGTCTAGCACCTGTCCCGATTCAAGAGGGGTTCATGCATGTGATCTTGGAGGGCTTTCATTTTGAAAGCGTCATCCACATTAACTCCTTTCAGAGACATTCAATGTGGGTTTAATATATTTTAATCTCACGGTTTTAAAATTCATTGATAAAACATCCTCGTGGATTTGAGATTTTCAATCGATTTCTGCCTTTGTCATTGAATTTCGATGACAAATCCCCTTTAAATGTGTATACATCATTTTTTATTGATGAGATTTTTGTTGCTTATCATCATATTAAATGAGATGATAATGTCTATTTAAAAGACCATTTGATAACAACGTTAAATATGTTTACTCAGTTACGACAATATTTAACATAGCTATGATGTTGTTCCGTCTTGACACAACCAACAAAAATGTAGCTAACTATTTTACCATCAGTGACGTTGCCAGGATCTCAAATAGGGTGTGAAATTTTGACCCACGACCGTAAATTCTGACCGTTAAACAAAGTAAATTAGAAAAATAGATAATTGCATTATCTAATTCAAGTTAACAAAATGAAAATACAAAATTTGTATTAATGACATTATTAAAAAAGAGTGTAAGATAGATAGCTACTAACTATAATTTTAAAAAGGTGGGAGATGGAGTCGTTAGAAAAATATGTAATTATGTTTTATCTGCGTTAGTTACAAATAATTAAAAAATGTGTTAGGCATGGCCCATAAAGCATAAGGTAATGGACTATTTAACGAGGGAAATTGTATTATTTGAAGCGTTTGGGTTAAATATTAGGGGTTTTTATGGGATCAAAAGAAAATGGTAAAATAATTTTAGATCATGTCATAGTATAATTTTACAAATTCCACATTTTATGTTTTATTTTTCCTAAGACGTGAATTTAAGTTTTCATTTTCCAAAATATGTGAAACATACTAATAACCACCAATTTGCGGTTTATAGCTATTATACCTGGTATAATAGCAATTATATGTGGTATAACAATCATCTTACTCGGTATAATAGTCAATATACCAGGTACAATTACTATTATATTGTTTGAACATGAAATTGAAACTAAATCTTAATATCTCCAATGATTTGAACATTGATATGATATAATATGATATAAGATGTTATAATGACTATTAAAAACCAGGTTTAATAATCATTATACCATGTATAATAGTCGTTATATTTGGCATAACAATCATTAATTTATTAATGTCTTTATCTCCAATTATTTTTAATATTATTAATTTGCATTATACCAGGTATAATATCATGACATGAAAATTAGATTTGAATGTGAAATATGAAACTTGATATTAAACCTACTTTATCTCCAATTATTTGAATATACTCTTAAATTATTAGTTAAAGTATAGTGACTATTATAGTAGGAATAATAAACATTACACCTGGTATAAAGACTATTATACTATTCAAATGTGAAATCTGAAACTTGATCTCAATACTTTCTAAATCTCTAATTATGTGAATAATTTTTTATATTACTTGTTATATCAAGTATAATGACTATTATACCTGGTATAATGACTATCATAGCAGGTATAATAATTATTATACCTGGTATCATGATTATTATACCTGGTATCATGGTATGATGTGAAACTGGATTCAAATGGAAGCCGGAAAAGACCTAAAAACTAATAGAATGCCAATTCAAAACTTATATCTTCCATGAAAGTTGAGTAATAATTCAAAAACACAAATCATTGTATGTTGTTGTTACGTTCTCTTTGAGCGCCAATCGAAGTCAATTGCTTCTTGATATATCGATAAAAGAGTAGATTAAAGAATTCTTCATATCACAACTGAGAATGCTATATCTCTTGAAATACCAAAAGGATCTCTCTCCTCTATTTTCGCATTCAGAATATGATCAACCATCACTAAAACTGAAAAAATCGAGATCCAAGAGAAAGTAGAAATCAAAATAAGAAGAAACAATGGATCAAACAAATACAACAAGTAAAATCATGATGTATACTATATCTTAACATCTTTTGGTTCTTGTATAAAAGTCATTATACCTGGGATAATGACTATTATACTACTCGAATGTGATATCTGAAACTAGATCTTATTTTCTCTATCTCTAATTATCTGAATATTCACTGATATTATTCATTATACCAAGTATAATAATTATTACACCTACCTAATGATTATATCTGAAATTGGATTTGAATGTGAAATCTGTGGATCTTCTTTATCTCCAATGATTTGAACATTCTCTGATACTATTCATATAAAATCTAAAATACTTACATGCATATCAACAAATCAAACCACAAAAAAATCATATATGAGAACGTTTAAATCATTAGTCTAAACTTGACCATAAATGCATCAAAAAGAAATCTCCTCAATTGAAACTTAGAAAAACTTAAGAAACATAAATCATAACATAAAAAGAGATCTAAATACAACTGCAGTATCCTGAAATGTAGAAAACAAAAAAATAATCAAATGATTAAATAGATGCAACAAGGAAAATCGTCGATTGAAAGAATAAATTCAATATCAGATTGCGGGAATAAGTTCATAAAAGGCAGCATGAACAAGAATCACACTTAAACTAAACATTAAAACAGGTGACTCACACATAGAAACTTTGTACTCTCTCGGCTGCATTACCACTTGTAACAGGACAGTGCTATAGAGAACTTCAATGGGGAATTTTAAAGTAGAATGCATTTGTTGGTATATCCGTGAAGGATAATATTCACCTCTACAAACTCAAATAGTTGAACAACGCCTTCTAAAAGCAAAAGCAGAATTAGCAATATAATACTCAATTCCATCCGATGAATATTACAATAACTAGAGCAGAATACCTAGGCTATAACTAAATTGAATCTAAGAATGGACTTTTTTTGGGCTACAATGATCAATTATTGAAGTAGAGCAATATATAACACAGCAACATAACTCCAAAAGAAGAAAATATGCAGCTAGAAATGAAATTCCAATGGAAACAAAAAACAATGGAGATAATATCCCTATAATCCAAATGATGTAGCAGTTACGAAAATTTAAGAAATTGCAATGGTATTCAGAAAAAAAACTCAAACTAACTACCAAAGTTCAGATAAAATCAACAGTACATCAAGGAAAAACGAACTAATTTGAATACTACTACATTAAAAATTTTAATATCAAATTGTAGGAAGAAATTCATACAAGGAAGCATGAACAAGAATCACACTTAGTAACTCAACATTAATACAAGTGACTCATTTACAAAATATTAACGCTTAAAATACTTTCACAACACAATCGCCTCCAAAACTTCAAAACGATCACAAGTTTCCAACATTCTAAAAAGACAAAGTAGCTACAATATCATACGTTAAATCTTTATTTAAAAAATAAACTCATTTTGCCATCATCACTACAAGAGTACAAAAGAGAAAAATGAATAAATTACCTTTGTTTCCAAAATAATAAGTTTAAGCAACAAAGCATAATTGAACTGTTAACTATAATGAAGAAAACAAGATAAACAAAATGCATAAGACTTAAGCCAAAGTGAGAAACAAAGTGATGCATTATTCACATCGAATCTCAATATACAACAAAATAAAATCAAAGCTCTTTGTTCTCAATTAGCTAATGAATAAAAAGAAAACAATTGAGAATTAGACGAAAGTAAGTGTCACACTTCTGACCTGATCGGAAAACTTTCCAGAAAACGAAGAGCAACGCGAGAAATAACAAATACGTAGCAACAAATCGAAATTTGATGAAAAAATCGAAAGGAAAAGAAATTGTAGCAACAAATCACGATTCGATGAGATTGCTATTCACTAGGATCGCAATCTAGATTAAAATTTGATGATGAAATTGGAATGAGATGATCATGCACAAACCAATCGCGATTCGATGAGATTGAGATTCACTAAGATCTTGATTTGGAGAAGAAGAGAGAGCACAAAAAAAATGTGAAAAAGGAAGAGAAGGAAGGAATAGTGATCGCGTACAAGTGGTAAAAAGTAAAAGTCAAATTAAAATAATAGAGGAAAGTAATATTATTATTCCTCTATTGTAAAAAGAAAAACATTATAAGAAAAGAGGACATTTACTCGTATTTCCCTACACATTAATTACACTTCCACTTTTCATTAGATTTTGTTGCAGTTTAGTTTATTTTAAAGTTTACTTTTTTCTATACGTTCCTCCACAAAACCCCTTCAATGTCATTCTTCTCATGTTTTCAATTGCCCTTATTCATTCTTAACATTGTACTAATAAATTCATTTCAAACAAAACCATCTCAGATTCAATTTGTTGGAGTATTTAATTAATCTCATCGATTTTGTATCAAGTGTAAATTACCTGATTAGTTAATTAATTAATCAATATAACTTAAAGAATTTTCCAAGTCTCTATTAGGTCACTGTCTTATGAATTTAAAGTGTACTTTATATTTGATTGTTGTTATATCAAAATTTCTCGTAGTTATGTAGAATGCTAGTATATTTCATGAATTTTGAACAAACTTCCAATGTATAAAGTTCCTTCCAAATTTTCATAACAATTTTGACATAACTTGTTCTTCCTGCCAGTTACGTACAAGTATCTATCAGTTTCTTGCTATTTTGATTCAATAATTTATCTTACATGTGTAGTAATCACTTTCTAATGCATTTTCATTACTTTTAAGTCACAAGAACGAAACAAGATAATTCTGTTGATTGAATCAAGAAGAAAGTAACAAGAAGCTCTGCAAAATACAGAGAAAAGAAGAAGAGTTTTTACTCTAACTAACTGAATTTACCGTAATACAACGTGATTGGTCCTTTAATAATTATGAAAGGTGAATTACTAAACTATCCTTGAGACTCTAACGGTAACAACCAATTACAATATTTACGTTTTACATGATAATAAACCAAATTATATTGAGTATAGATAAATAAAAAATATGCCTAATATGTTGTCATCCCCCCCCAAGACCAACATCATGAAGGTTTAATAAGCCAAGTTTCTAAATCTGCTCCTTGAAAACTGGTGAATGCATGGTCTTTGTGAAGCAATATGCCAATTATTCTCTTGTTTTACTGAAAATAGCTAAATGATGTTGTCTTGGACTTTTGAGCGCACAAAATGGCAATCTGTATCTAGATGTTTTGTTCTTTCGTGAAAGGCTCTATTTTAGGCAATATGGATTGCAGATACATTATCACAGTATAATGTTGCATCATCTGTATAGTGCACTTCTAAGTCTTTAAGCAGGTATATAAGCCATTGAATTTTAGCAGCAGTTGTGGCCATGGCTCTATAATCTGTCTCTGTAGAACTTCTGCTAATAGTATTTTATTTCTTTGCTTTCCAGCTTATTATAGAATCCCCTCGAAATATGCCAAAACCAGTAATAGATCTTCTAGTTTCTTTGTAGTTGCCCCAGTCAGCATCAGTATAGGCTTTAAGCAGCAAACCTGCATCAAAAGAGAAAAACAAACCCTATGCTGGTTTCCATTAAGGTACCTTAGGAATTTATTAGCTACTGTTAAGTGACTCGCATGAGGGCTTTCTAAGTTTTGAGATAGTTGTTGTACTTTAAATGCTATGTCAGGTCTTGTATTTGTAAAAAATAAGAGTTTACCTATTAGTTTTTGTAATGTACGTTATCAGTTAACAATGGTGTACTTAAATAATCAACTTGCTCCATGCTTATTGGTGTAGAACAAGATTTGCTATCCAAAAAACCATATTCTGCTAACATATCTAACACATATTTTCTTTGGTAAAAAAAATTCCATTTTTGTTCCTCATAACCTCAATTCCCAAAATGTATTTCAAAGTTCCTAAATCTTTGAAGTTTAAACATTCATGTAGATATTCTTTAACCTCTTAAATTGCATTTTGACTATTGCTATCCAAAATTACATCATCAACATGAACCACCAAAGCTATGAACTTTGTGTTTATTTTCCTAAAAAATAAAGAAGGATTTGTAGTGGATTGCTTAAATCCCTTTTTAATAAGAGTTGAGATTAAAGTGGAGTTCCATTGTCTACTTGCCTATTTTAAGCCATATAAAGATTTAGTTAACTTGCAAACATCTTGTGGGATTTTAGAATTAATACTTGGAGGCAAATCCATGTATATTTCTTCTTCCAAATTTCCATGCAAAAAGGCATTGTTAATGTCTAATTGCTCCAATTTCTAGTTTTCCTTGGCAACTAAGGCTAATAAGACTCTAACATTGGTGAATTTAGCCACTAGAGAGAAAGTCTCCATGTAGTTTATACAAGGTTGTTGTCACTAGTGCAAAAATGGCTTATTGGGACGCACCATTTGCGAGGGTTATACTAGAAACTATCTGTAAAAGTATGAACAGAATGACGGAAGGGTTATTGTGGACGGTTGTTACGTAACAACCATCCACGATACTTATAATAGTATTATGGACGGTCGTTAATTAACGACGGTCCGTAATACAAAGGTTATTGCGGACGGTTGTTACGTAACAAACGTCCGCAATACTTATTATAGTATTACGGACGGTCGTTATTTAACAACCGTCCGTAATACAAAGGTTATTGCGGATGGTTGTTACGTAACAACCGTCCGCAATACTCTGTAATATATAGCGGGAAACAAAGGAGAAATAAATCTTATCTCTTTTAATTTACGTTGCAGCCGCGTCTTCCCTTTTTGGCAGAGATAAAATGGAGCTCTAATTTCCAGCGATGACAACCACTTTCAGGTTAGTTTTTCTTCTCTTTTATGATCATTTTCTCTCTCTCATCCTCCTCTGCTCACTGTTTCCTCTTTCTCTCATCCTCCTCTGCTCACTGTTTCCTCTTTCTTATCCATTGTCGCCCTTTTTGCTCTTACATTCATCAGTAAAGGTGTATTTAACTCTAGAAGAGGTTGAAGTCGAAGAATATTCTAACTTATCTGAGGAAGTTCTATATTTTGATTTCGCATAGGTACAATACATTTTTTTCTTTCATTTTTGTTAGCTCTACTTTTGCTATTGGATTGGATGGGGATATTATTCATTGCTCTTGAAAACATTAGAAAAGCTTAAGATTTTTATATGTAGAGTTTTACTTCGAAGTGCATTGCTAGTCTTAATTAGTTGATTATACTTTGCCTTCAAAGTGTTTGATAAAATGCCATAGTGAGTTGCTTTAAAATTATTTTCTTCGAATTGGATTGTTTAA